>ML109438.1:179455-468353 GCA_003697995.1 Taxidea taxus jeffersonii | reverse complement strand
GAGATCAGCTAGAAAGCCTATCAAACCATTCCGAACACCTACAAATCCAATAGGAGATCGAAGAGAAGAAAAACAACAATTCTAGAAACAGAAAATCGACCACTTTCTAAAAGGTAGGACCAGCGGAGAAGTGACTCCAACGCGACGGGAAGATAGACCCCAGGGGGAGGGGCCGGCTCCTGGCAAGCGGCGGAGCACAAAATCAGGACTTTTAAAAGTCTGCTCCAGGGAGGGACATCGCTCCAGAGGCTAAACTGGGGTGAATACCTCACAGGGACAGCGTGGACTCAGGTCCCGCGGGGTCACAGAAGGATCGGGGGTGTCTGAGTGTTGCAGAGCTCACAGGTATTAGAGCGGGGAAGCCGGCTGCGGAGACAGAACCGAGGTTTCCTAGTGGTCTGTGGCACGGACTGGTGCTCTGTGACACGGGCCGGTGCTCTGGCAAGGGGTCTCCACAAGATCCAGGGAGACTCCGACCCGGGAGAGCTCAGGGATCTACGGGGTTCAGAGACTCCAGGTGGGACTCTGCCAGAGACAGAGATGCTTGGTCACAGGCTGGGTGAGCTCGGAGCGCTCCCAGAAGCCAGCGACACGGGACTGATTACGCATGATTTTCTCTGAGCGCAAACGGAGGCTGGGGAGACGGGAGTGATTAAACACTTTTTTCTGAAGGCGCACTGAAGACTGGGGCCCCTAGCTCTCGGCTCCTCTGAACCGGAGATTGGGAGGCCGCAATTTTCATTCCCGTCCTCCAGAACTCTACAGAAAGCGTTCAGGGAACAAAAGCTCCTGAAAGCGAACCTGAGAGGATTACTTAGCCCGGCCCCTGGTAAGGGCGGTGCAATTCTGCCTGGGGCAAAGACACTTGAGAATCACTACAACAGGCCCCTCCCCCAGAAGATCAAAGAAATCCAGCCAAGACCAAGTTCACTTAACAAGGAGAACAGCGGATTCTTATCTGGACAAAATGACAAGGCGGAAAAACTCACCACAAAAAAAAAAAGAACAGGAGGCAGGACCGAAGGCTAGGGACCTAATCAATACAGACATTTGTAATATGTCAGATCTGGAATTCAGGATGACGATTCTCAAGGTTCTAGCCGGGCTCGGAAAAGGCATGGAAGATAGTAGAGAAACCCTGTCAGGAGAACTAAAAGCCTTTTCTGGAGAAATAAAAGAACTAAAGTCTAATCAAGTTGAAATAAAAAAAAGCTATTAATGAGGTGCAATAAAAAATGGAGGCTCTTACTGCTAGGATAAATGAGGCAGAAGAAAGAATTAGTGATATAGAAGACCAAATGACAGAGAATAAAGAAGCTGAGCAAAAGAGAGACAAACAACTACTGGACCACGAGGGGAGAATTCGAGAGATAAGTGATGCCATAAGACGAAACAACATTAGAATAATTGGGATTCCAGAAGAAGAAGAAAGAGAAATAGGAGCAGAAGGTATACTGGAGAGGATTATTGTAGAGAATTTCCCTAATATAGCAAGGGGAACAAGCATCAAAATCCAGGAGGTGCAGAGAACACCCCTCAAAATCAATAGGAATCAGTCCACACCCCGCCATCTAATAGTAAAATTTACAAGTCTTAGCGACAAAGAGAAAATCCTGAAAGCAGCATGGGACAAGAAGTCTGTAACATACAATGGTAAAAATATTAGATTGGCAGCAGACTTATCCACAGAGACCTGGCAGGCTAGAAAGAACTGGCATGATATATTCAGAGCACTAAACAAGAAAAACATGCAGCCAAGAATACTTTATCCAGCTAGGTTATCATTGAAAATAGAAGGAAGATAAAAAGCTTCCAGGACAAACAGAAACTGAAAGAGTTTGTAAACACCAAACCAGCTCTACAGGAAATATTGAAAGGGGTCCTCTAAGCAAAGAGAGACCCTAAAAGTATTATCAGAAAGGAACAGAGACAATATAAAGTAACAATCACCATACAGGCAATACAATGGCACTAAATTCATATCTCTCAATAGTTACCCTGAACGTAAATGGGCTAAATGCCCCAATCAAAAGACACAGGGTTTCAGAATGGATAAAAAAACAAAATCCATCAATATTCTGCCTACAAGAAACTCATTTCAGACCTGAAGACACCTCCAGATTGAAAGTGAGGGGGTGGAAAACAATTTACCATGCTAATGGACATCAGAAGAAAGCTGGGGTGGCAATCCTTATATCAGATCAATTAGATTTTAAGCCAAAGACTATAATAAGAGATGAGGAAGGACACTACATCATACTCAAAGGGTCTGTCCAACAAGAAGATCTAACAATTTTAAATATCTATGCGCCTAACATGGGAGCAGCCAACTATATAAACCAATTAATAACAAAATCAAAGAAACACATTGACAAGAATACAATAATAGTTGGAGACTTTAACACACCCCTCACTGAAATGGACAGATCATCCAAGCAAAAGATCAACAAGGAAATAAAGGTCTTAAATGACACAATGGACCAGATGGACATCACAGATATATTCAGAACATTCCACCCCAAAGCAACAGAATACACATTCTTCTCTAGTGCCCATGGAACATTCTCCAGAATAGATCACATCCTGGGTCATAAATCAGATCTCAACAGGTATCAAAAGATTGGGATCATTCCCTGCATATTTTCAGACCACAATGCTCTGAAGTTAGAACTCAATCACAAGAGGAAATTTGGAAAGAGCACAAATACATGGAGACTCAAAAGCATCCTTCTAAAAAATGAATGGGTCAACCAGGAAATTAAAGAAGAATTGAAAAAAACCATGGAAACAAATGGTAATGAAAACACAACGGTCCAAAATCTGTGGGACACAACAAAGGCAGTCCTGAGAGGAAAATATATAGCCATACAAGCCTATCTCAAGAAACAGGAAAGGTCTCAAATACACAACCTAACCCTACACCTAAAGGAGCTCAAGAAAGAACAACAAAGAAAGCCTAAACCCAGCAGGAGAAGAGAAATAATAAAGATCAAAGCAGAAATCAATGAAATAGAAACCAAAAAAACAATAGAACAAATCAATGAAACTAGGAGCTGGTTCTTTGAAAGAATTAATAAGATTGATAAACCCCTGGCCAGACTTATCCAAAAGAAAAGAGAAAGGACCCAAATAAATAAAATCATGAATGAAAGAGGAGAGATCACAACAATCATAAGAACATATTATGAACAACTCTATGCCAACAAATTCGACAATCTGGAAGAAATGGATGCTTTCCTAGAGACATATAAACTGCCAAAACTGAACCGGGAAGAAATAGAAAACCTGAATAGGCCCATAACCAGTAAGGAGATTGAAACAGTCATCCAAAATCTCCCAACAAACAAAAGCCCAGCGCCAGATGGCTTCCCAGGGGAATTCTACCAAACATTTAAAGAAGAATTAATTCCTATTCTCCTGAAACTGTTCCAAAAAATAGAAATGGAAGGAAAACTTCCAAACTCATTTTATGAGGCCAGCATCACCTTGATCCCCAAACCAGACAAGGATCCCATCAAAAAAGAGAATTACAGACCAATATCCTTGATGAACACAGATGCGAAAATTCTCACCAAAATACTAGCCAATAGGATCCAACAGTACATTAAAAGGATTATTCTCCACGACCAAGTGGGATTTATTCCAGGGCAGCAGGGTTGGTTCAGCATCCGCAAATCAATCAATGTGATACAGTACATTAACAAAAGAAAGAACAAGAACCGTATGATACTCTCAATAGATCAAATGCTGAAAAAGCATTTGACAAAGTGCAACATCCCTTCCTAATCAAAACTCTTCAAAGTGTAGGGATAGAAGGCACATACCTCAATATTATCAAAGCCATCTATGAAAAACCCACGGCAAGTATCATTCTCAATGGAGAAAAACTGAGAGCTTTTCCGTTAAGGTCAGGAACACGGCAGGGATGTCCGCTATCACCACTGCTATTCAACATAGTACTAGAAGTCCTAGCCTCAGCAATCAGACAACAAAAAGAAATTAAAGGCATCCAAATCGGCAAAGAAGAAGTCAAACTATCGCTCTTTGCAGATGATATGATACTATATGTGGAAAACCCAAAAGGCTCCACTCCAAAACTGCTAGAGCTTGTACAGGAATTCAGTAAAGTGTCAGGATATAAAATCAATGCACAGAAATCAGTTGCATTTCTTTACACCAACAACAAGACAGAAGAAAGAGAAATTAAGGGGTCAATCCCATTTACAATTACACCCAAAACCATAAGATACCTAGGAATAAACCTAACCAAAGAGGCAAAGAATCTATACACAGAGAACTATAAAGTACTCACAAAAGAAATTGAGGAAGACACAAAGAAATGGAAAAATGTTCCATGCTCATGGATTGGAAGAATAAATATTGTGAAAATGTCTATGCTACCTAAAGCTATCTACACACTTAATGCAATGCCTATCAAAATCCCATCCAATTTTTTCAAAGAAATGGAACAAATAATCCTAAAATTTATATGGAACCAGAAAAGACCTCGAATAGCCAAAGGAATGTTGAAAAAGAAAGCCAAAGTTGGTGGCATCACAATTCCAGACGTCAAGCTCTACTACAAAGCTGTCATCATCAAGGCAGTATGGTACTGGCACAAAAACAGACACATAGATCAATGGAACAGAATAGAGAGCCCAGAAATAGACCCTCAACTCTATGGTCAACTAATCTTCGACAAAGCAGGAAAGAACATCCAGTGGAAAAAAGACAGCCTCTTCAACAAATGGTGTTGGGAAAATTGGACAGCCACATGCAGAAAAATGAAATTGGACCATTTCCTTACACCACACACGAAAATAGACTCAAAATGGATGAAGGACCTCAATGTGAGAAAGGAATCCATCAACATCCTTGAGGAGAACACAGGCAGCATCCTCTTCGACCTCAGCCACAGCAACTTCTTCCTAGGAACAATGCCAAAGGCAAGGGAAGCTAGGGAAAAAATGAACTATTGGGACTTCATCAAGATCAAAAGCTTTTGCACAGCAAAGGAAACAGTCAACAAAACCAAAAGACAACTGACAGAGTGGGAAAAGATATTTGCAAACGACATATCAGATAAAGGGCTAGTATCCAAAATCTACAAAGAGCTTAGCAAACTCAACACCCAAAGAACAAACAATCCAATCAAGAAATGGGCAGAGGACATGAACAGACATTTCTGCAAAGGAGACATCCAGATGGCCAACAGACACATGAAAAAGTGCTCCACATCACTGGGCATCAGGGAAATACAAATCAAAACCACAATGAGATACCACCTCACACCAGCCAGCATGGCTAAAATGAACAAGTCAGGAAATGACAGATGCTGGCGAGGATGTGGAGAAAGGGGAACCCTCCTACACTGTTGGTGGGAATGCAAGCTGGTGCAACCACTCTGGAAGACAGCATGGAGGTTCCTCAAAAAATTGAAAATAGAGCTACCTTATGACCCAGCAATTGCACTACTGGGTATTTACCCTAAAGATACAAACGTAGTGATCCAAAGGGGCACGTGTACCCGAATGTTTATAGCAGCAATGTCCCCAATAGCCAAGTTATGGAAAGAACCTAGATGCCCATCAACAGATGAATGGATAAAGAAGAAGTGGTATATATATACGATGGAATACTATGCAGCCATCAAAAGAAATGAAATCTTACCTTTTGCGACGACATGGATGGAACTAGAGCGTATTATGCTTAGCGAAATAAGTCAACTGGAGAAAGACAACTATCACATGATCTCCCTTATATGAGGAAGTGGAGATGCAACAGGGGTGGGGGTTAAGGTGGTAGGAAAAAAAAAAAATGAAACAAGATGGGATCGGGAGGGAGACAAACCAAAAGAGACTCTTAATGTCATAAAACAAACTGAAGGGGGTGGGCAGGGAGGGGTTGGGAGAGGTAGTGGGGTTACATTATATGTTTAAATAAAGCTTAAATAAAAAGAAAAAAAAATTGTTCAGTCACACTAAAATTTCCTCAGGTGGCCTCCCTCCTGCTGTCAGCTTGTTCTCAGTGCCCAACCCTGGGTGACAACTGATCTTTCCTTCCATTGTTTATGGTTTTACCTTTTCAGAATATGAGATAAAAGGAATCAAACAATAAATAGCTTTTGGGTCTTGCTCTTTCACCTATCCAAATGCATTTACAATCCACCCATGTGGATAAATAAAAATCAATAATGTGTTCCTTTATATTGCTATGTGGTGTTGGGTTGTATTGGTGAAATGTAGTTTGTTTATACACTCAGCTGTAAATGAACATCTAAGTTGTTTCCAGTTTTCGATCATAAATACTATAAAGATTTTCATATATGTTTTGGTGTCCATATGGTTTTTAGTTCACTTGGATAAAAATCTAGTGACATTTTTACTGAGTCCTATGGTAAGTGTATATATGATCATTTTTTTAAGTTGACAGTGACATTTTTTTAAAAGATTTTATTTATTTATTTGTTAGAGAGAGAGAGAGAAAGAGTGCACAGGCAGACAGAGTGGCAGGCAGAGGCAGAGGGAGAAGCAGGCTCCCTGCCGAGCAAGGAGCCCAATGTGGGACTCGATCCCAGCATTCTGGGATCATGACCTGAGCCGAAGGCAGCTGCTTAACCAACTGAGCCACCCAGGCGTCCCAACAGTGACATTTTTCAGTGGAATCAGAAATGAATGCGAATTTTTCCTGCTCTGCCTCCTCACCAGCATTTGCTATTGTCAGTGTTTTGTTGTTGTTTGTTTTATTTGCTTTTATTTTTGCCATTTTAATAGATGTCTATGGCATCTTATTGTGGCTTAAATTTTCATTTCTCTAAAGACAGATGATGGTGAGAATCATTTAACATACTTATTCTCCACACAAATATTATTGTTGGTAATTTGTTTGTTCTGATATTCTATTTTCTATTGGGTTGTTTACTTTCTTATTGGAATTTAAGAGATTAAAAACCATTCCTTACAATGTCTTTTAGAAGATGTGATTTGCAAATATTTTCTCCCATTCTGTGGCTTTTCTTTTCAACTGTAGCAATTTCTTTTAGGGAGTAAAACTCTTGGGCTTGATAAATCTAGTTTACATTTTTTCTCTTATGCATAATGCCTCTAGTGTAATAATTTATTGTCAAACTCAAAATCATCAGACTATCTCCTATAATTCATCATAGAGTTTTAATAGCAGTGTCTTCTGCATTCCTATGATTCCTATGATCATTGATGAGTTAAGTTTTGCACAAGTGTGAAACATAAGCCAATTATATTTGTTTGTTTTATTTATATCAGCTCATTGAGTGTAGATGTTCTATTTTTCTGTTCTAGTTGTTGAAAATAGTATCTTTTTCTCTGTTAAATTGTCTTTGCATCTTTGTCATAAATTTGTCCACCATATTTGCCTGGGTAGGTTTCTAAGCTCATTATTTTGTTCCATTTGACCTCTGGGTCTACCTTTTTACCAAAACCATAGTTTTGACAATGGTAGCTTTATATTGAGAGCTGTGGAAGGATAGTGTGGATCCTAAACATTCATTTTTCTTTACAGAATAATTTGATGATTATAATTTTTTGCCTTCCTGTTTATATTTTAGAATTAGCTGTTGAAATGCACACACACACACACACACACACACACACACACACATTTTAAGAATTTAAATAGGAATCTCTTAATTCCCTAGATCAAATTGGAGATAATTGACCTGCTAATAATTGCTTTCTCTAAGTCCACAATTATGATACATTTTTCCATTTTAGAAACTCTTCTTTGTTATTTCCAAATATTGCCTGACTTGTTACGATTTATTTTTACATGTTTGGTAGAATTGATAGTGAAACATATGGGCATAGCCGTATTTTAAACTACAAATTCAATTTTTGATAATAATTGTAGGACAATTCAGGCTACCTCTTTCTTCTCGAGTAAGTCTTAACTCGTGTATGTTAAGGACTTGGTCCATTTCATTGAACTTATTGGATTTATGGACATAAGAGTTGTTTTATTATTCACTTTTTATCCTTCAAATGCCTGTGGGGTCAGTAGTGATGGCATTTCTTTTCTTCCTGATATTTGAAATTTGTGTCTTTATCTTGTTTCTTGACCAATACTGATGGGAGTTGTATTGGTTCTTTCAAGGAACCCATTTTTTTTTTTTTTAACATGGTTGACTCACATACATTAGTTTCAGGTATACAGCATAGTGATTCAACAACTCTAATGATTATGCTATACTCAACATATGTGTAGCTATCCTCTGTTACTACCCAATGCTATTGCAATACTATTGACTATATTCTCTGTGCTGTACCTTTCATTAAGAAGTGTACAGAAGATTGTTTTACTGACCTTTTATATTGTTTGGTTTTTAATTTTATTTATTTACACTCCTGTCTTAATTTTTTCATTGCTCTGAGATTAATATGTTCTTCTTTCACTTGATTGTTAAAGGTTGTTTATGTTATATTGTTTTTGAATATAATAATTTAGTGTCATTATGTTTGCTCTAAGCATTGCTTTACCTAAAACTTAAGAACATTGATATTTTGCATTTTCTTTTCCATTCAGTTCAAGTTAAATTTTATTTCCTTAGAGACATCTCCTCTGACCTAGGCGTTATTTGGAAGTATGACAACTTAATTTCAAGTATTGGGGCATTTTCCAAGAATATTTTTGTTAACATATTTCTATTTTAATATTGTTATGAAATGGGGCACCTGGGTGGCTCAGTGGGTTAAAGCCACTGCCTTCGGCTTGGGTCATGATCCCAGGGTCATGGGATCGAGCCCCGCATTGGGCTCTCTGCTCTGCAGACAGCCTGCTTCCTCCTCTCTCTCTGCCTGCCTCTCTGCCTACTTGTGATCTCTGTCTATCAAATAAATAAATAAAAATCTTAAAAAAAATATTGTTATGAACTGAACACTAATGAATATGATTAAATTAATTTCAAATTTGCTAAGATTTGTTTTATGGTCCACAATATGGACTATTTGGGTGAATGTTTCTTGTACAAATAAGGAGATTCTTTATTTTTCTGTTATGTATAGAGTTTTCTATACCTGTCAATCTTCCTAACAGTTTTGTTTAGGTCTCTCTAACCTACTATATATCTCCCTACTTGCTCTGTCAATCACAGAGAAAAGAGTATAGACTCTCCAACTATAGCTGTGCATATCTATATCACCTTTCAGATCTGTATGTCTCATATACAAAGCCTTGTTGTTAGGTATAAAGAATAACGTAATATTATCATATATTCTTGGAAAATTGACCTCTTTATTAATATATCATTTCATTCCGTTGTTTCTGGTCTATATCCTATTTCTAATTATTATAGAAATTCTTTTGGCATTTTTTGTAGTCTATTAGCTGTGGATAACTTTAAGCTTTTTGTGTTTTGTTTTGTTTTGTCTTAGAAATTCTTTATTTTCCCTTCATTTTTGAAGACTATTTTCTCAGGATATATAATTCCCAATTGACAGCATTTTTCAGCATTTATTTTGTTTTTCTTCTTGCCTTCAAGAATTGTGACAAAGTCACTTCTAATTCTTACTCTTTTCTCCTGCATTTCATGGGCCACTTCCATTATTTTTCAAGAATCTTTTTATTTTCTAGTCATTTTAATATAATATGCCTATGCAAAAAAAAGTGTTTATTTTGCTAAGTGTTCTTTAGCCTTCTGAATTTGTGATTTAAAATCTGTTATTAATTTTGGGGGGAAAATTTGCCATAATTCCTTAAATAGTTTGTCTACTTTATTTTCTTTTCTACTTTTGGGATTCTAACACACTCATTTTAGAATGGTTTATATTGTCCAATAGCTCTTATATGTAGTTTATCACCAATGCTACCTTTATTTTGCTAGTTGGATTATTTTAAAAGAACTATCATAAGTTCAACAATTCTATTTTTTACCATCTTTAGTGTTCTCAAAACCCTCTCACAGGACCATCATATAACAGTTTTTTTTTTTTAATATCCTTTCTTATATTGTCTATTCTTATAACTTTAATTTGGTTCTGATGATTGTGTTACTTCCTTACACTTGGCTTTTTCCTTGTTCTTTTTTACCAATATTTATTTTTTTTTCCTTATTGAAAGCTGGATATGTTGTATAGAACATTAGATACCATTATGATTGAGGATGAGCAAGGCTTTCTTTCAACCAGGACTTTTTTTTTTTATTAATTTAATTTTTTTTTCAGTGTTCCAAAATTAATTGCTTATGCACCACACCCAGTGCTCCATGCAATAGGTGCCCTCCTTAAATCCCATCACCAGGCTCACCCAACCCCCCACCCACCTCCCCTCCAAAATCCTCAGCTTGTTTATCAGAATCCACAGTCTCTCATGGTTTGTCTCCTCCTCTGATTTTTCCCAATTCACTTCTCCTCTCCATCTCCCAATGTCCTCTGTATTATTCCTTATGCTCCACAAGTAAGTGGAACCATACGATACTTGAATCTCTTTGATTGACTTATTTCACTCAGCATAATCTCCAGTCTCATCCATGTTTATACAAAAGTTTTGTATTCATCCTTTCTGATCAAGGCATAATACTCTATTGTATATATGGACCATATCTTCTTTATCCATTCGTCCATTGAAGGGCATCTTGGTTCTTTCCACAGTTTGGTGACCATGGCCATTGCTGCTATGAACATTGGGGTACAGATGGCCCTTCTGTTCACTACATCTCTATCTTGGGGTAAATACCCAGTAGTGCTATTGCAGGGTCATAAGGTAGCTCTATTTTTAATTTATTAAGGAATCTCTACACTGTTTTCCAAAGTGTCTGCACCAACTTGCATTCCCACCAACAGTGTAGGAGGGTTCCCCTTTCTTCACATCCTCTCCAACACTTGTTGTTTCCTGTCTTGTTGGTTTTGGCTGTTCTGACTCCTATAAGGTGGTATCTCAATGTGGTTTGGGTTTGAATCTCCCTGATGGCTAATGATGATGAACATTTTTCCATGTGTCTGTTAGCCATTTGTATGTCTTCTTTGGAGAAGTGTCTGTTCATGTCTTCTGCCCATTTTTTGACATCATTGTCTGTTTTGTGTGTTTGTGTGTTTGAGTTTGAGTTTGAGGAGTTGTTTTTTTTTTTTATAGATATTGGATATCAGCCCTTTGTAGTGTCATTTGAAAATATCTTCTCCCATTCCGTGGGTTGCCTCTTTGTTTTGTTGACTGTTTCCTTTGCTGCGTAGAAACCTTTGATCTTGATGAAGTCCCAAAAGTTTATTTTTGCCTTTGTTTACTTTGCCTTTGGATACATATCTTGAAAGAAGTTGTTGTGGCTGATGTCAAAGAGGTTACTCCCTATGTTCTCCTCTAAGATTTTGATAGATTCCTGCCTCATGTTGAGGTCTTTTATCTATTTCAAGTTTATCTTTGTGTATCTACCAGGACTTTCTATGGGAATCTATGTTTATATAACCAGTAGTCAAGCTGAGTATAAAGTTTCAGGTTGATAACATTATGCTAAGTGCATCACAGGCTTCAGATTCTGCTTAGGCTTACTTTGTGTTTAATTTCTGGACAAATTTGTCTAAGAATTTTTATCAAAGTTTTTGTTTGTTTGTTTGTTTTGTTTTTGCCTTTTTGCCTTTGCACATCAGCTTTTTTTTTTTTTTTTTTTTTGGAGTACCAGTTTTCTTTTGTACTTCTTTAAAAAAAAAAATTCTAACTTTTTCTACTCTCCATATGGCATTCACTGTAAATTTTTCTTCTCTTTCCCTTTTTTCCTTGTCCAAAAAGTGACATGGCACTAGGACACATTCTTGGGGATTTTGATCAAGTCTTAGAATGAAGCAGGCACTTCAATGCCTTTCAGCCCTCCTTCTGTTGGAATGCTGGTTTTAGCAAATATTCCTGCAGCTCCGATGGGTTGATTAAAAAAAATATATATATTTCCCCACTCCCCATCCTTTAATTGCAATGTGTTTCCACCAGATTCCAAAACCATCATTTTTATTTCTTTTCTCTGCAGAGTAAGTCTTCTGCTTCATAGATAAGAAAGAGATCATTTGGGACTGTAATCCTCTCCCAGCTATAATCATGAGAGAAACTTTCTCAATATTTTCATCAATCTTCTCTGTGAGGTAAAGCCTAAAGAGAATCAGATTCCTCTGTGTCCAAGGTCTCTAGCCAGCTTTGGCAATTCATTAAAAATCGCTGCTTAATCTTCTTATTAGCTTATGTAATTCTGGCAGCATCTGCCTCTGCAAACAAATCCTTGGGCCCTATATCTCCCTGCAGGTTACTGATTCTCCCCAGAATTCATACCCTTCAACCTTAGTTTTCTGATGGATTCCAGAAAGGGTATTGCTTTGCATTTTGTCCAGTTTTTTCATTATTATTATTATTCTAAGGTGAGAACAATGGTTTTGCTTGTTCTCCCTACATCTCTGAGGTGAAATCATCCTCTCTAAAATTCTACCCACCCTAAAATTCTAAAATAACAAAATGATTTCATATCCTTAGAGGGATATACTCTAAAGGCAAACATAATTACAATGAAATTTTAAACTTTAATTAGTTGGTTTATTTTTAGAATATTGGTATTATAATTATGAAATTATTTTATGACTATTATAATGTAAAATAAATAAGTAAATATATTAATATTAGTAGAAACCTAGATATCCTCTGTAAGAGAAAGGTATTATGGATATTTTTTTTAAAAAGGAAAGAAAGAAAGAAACTATCAGTGATAAATCTGAATTGGAAATGTCAAAATGAACTCGAATATTTATAAGTGTAAAAATAAATACATATTTTTTCTAATTCTAAGCAGTGAAGCATCCTAGAACAATCATCTAACAGATATACTTGTTCTAAGTACATTTCCCTTTAAAAGTCACTGAGCCATTACAAAAGTTGCTTATTTTGAGCCTGAGTTAGGAAAAATACAGTTTTAGCTTAAAGAGCCTTGTTTTACCAGAAAGCAAGGAAGTTCTCAAAGACTGATGAGGCTATGCCTAAAAGGAAAATATACTGTCATAAGAAAACTATCATTTTGGCAATGATACTTTGGCAAGAGTCATCATATATGCAAAATCATTTGGTGAAAATAGGGAATAAAACACATCGTCTCAAAACGCCACCACACAAATTGCTTACAAATTGTATGATAAAGGGACAATATGCTTTTGAAACAGAGATATTTGGCGTTTACCAGTTTAACCGACTTACCAAATTTAGCATTGCAGTTTGGGAACATTTTCAAATTATATGTCCCCGAGACAAGGCAAAAAGAGTATTCTCTATCATCTGTATAGGCTTCTTACCAAAAGTGTTTAATATGAGATGGCAATGGAAGGATGCTCTAGCAAATTCAGAATATGATCAATTACACAAATTAATGGTCTTAGATACCTTGAAAGAGTCAATATTAAGAGAAGGATTATGAGGAATATTCTAAATTTAAAGATATTAAAGACATGATAATCAAATACATTATATAAACTGAACTGGACCCTGAATTTCACAATAAAAAAGACAATAGAAACTCCTTTCAAAGTAATTGAGGGAATTTGGACATGATCATTAAGTTTGGTGATAACAGAATTTAATTGCAATATCAAAGGTATAATACTATTTTTATTATGTAAGAAATTATTCTTAACATGTACATGAGGGAGCATGAAATGTGAAATATAATAACTGTGACTGAAAAAAGCACTACATTTATACATGTATGCATGTACATGCACACACAGAGACCAAATTATATGTGTATAGAAGGGGAGAAATATTAAAATTTGTAAAATTTTATGATTGGTGAATCTAGGTTACTGATAAATGAGTATTTGTTGTCTTATTCTTTAGAATTTTTATGTTAATAAAAATTTCTAAAAATGGAGATTAAAATCTTAAAAATGTACATCAATGAAAATTAAATTAAAAGATAATTGTGATTAAATGGTAAATAGGTAGTAAAGAACTTACAAGTTTTCCACCAAAAAAATAAATAAATAAAAAGTGATCATGGAACCTCCAAAGTAGGTGAATATTGGCCTAATTGTTTGTATGTGTCTCTTGTGTTAGGGTGTATTTATTTTTGTGTTTTTGTAATCAAAGCAATATATACACATGCTTATAAACATGTGGGATGTCTTCTGACAAGTAGACACATCTCCATTCTCATCTTTCCTCCACTTAGTCTTACTTTCTAGAGACAATTTCTCTTACCTATTTCTGTTTCAATTTTTTCTCCTTCTATTTCTACAGTGATCCCTAGTGTATGAATCTTACTTGTTTGTTTAATGTCCTACATGCTTAAATAAGAGGCTATTAAGTACATTACCACCACTATATTATCAACACGATTTTGAAGATATGATTTTTTTTTTTTTTGCAGCGGTATGTAAACAAAGGATTCAATATTAGGAGATGCAGAGAAGTTAACATGCAATAAAAAGTATACAAAAGCTATTTGACCAGTATAAAATTAACCAATAATTTGCAATGACTATGCCACTCATGACTTCTCAGGGAAGGCAATCAACAAAAACATTTACTAACTAATCAATAAAGAAGTGCAGCACAAATTTAAGGTGTTTCTATAATTACTCATCATATTCATATTAAAATGTTTATTATTCATTATTGTTTCAAACTTTAAGCAGTTTCCCCTTCCTCTTTCTGTCTCATTTAAACTCCATCAAATAAATGTTCAGGAGGAGTCAAGGTGGCAGAGGAGTAGCAGACTGAAATGGTATCAGGTCGCAAGAGTTCCACTAGATAGTTCTCAAACCATCCCAAACACCTACAAACCCAACAGGAGATAAAGAGAAGAAAAACAGCAATTCTAGAAACAGAATATCAACTACTTTCTGAAAGGTAGGACTTGTGGAGAAGTGAATCCAAAACAATGGGAAGACAGACTGTGGTGGGAGGGTCTGGCTCCCTGTAAATGGTGGAGCAATGGAACACAAAAATAGGAACTTATAGAAGTCTTCTCATTGAGGGACTTCACTCCAGAGGCTAGTGGGGGTGGACCCCTCATGGGGACAGTGTAGTCTGAGGTCCCACGTGGTCACAGAAGGATTGGGGGTGTCTAAGTATAGCAGAGCTTGCAGGTATCAGAGTGGGGAAGCCAACTACAGAAACAGAGCTGAGGGGTGAGCTCTCAGCTTGGGGTCATCTTAAACTGTGACCCACAGGACAGTTGGACCACTGCTCTTTGAGCAGTGAACCCACAAAAGACAGATCCAGGGAGACACACCTTCCTTCTCTGGAAGTAGGAATCTGCTGGATTTGGAGATTCCAAACATGGCTGTGTGCCAGAGACAGAAACGCTCAGTCACAGGTTGGGTGAGTTTGGAGTATGCTGGAGACCAGGGAAAGAGGAGTGATTGAGACCTTTTCTCTGAGGATGCACTGAGGAGTGGGGCCTCAAGGTCTTGGCTGCTCTGGGCCAGAGATTGGGAGGCTACCATTTTTATTCCCATCCTCCAGAGCTCTACGGAAATGTTCAGAGAACAGAAGCTCCCAAGAGTGAATGCAAGCAGATTACTTAGTCCAGCCCCTGACAAGTGCAGCACAATTCCGACTCAGGCAAAGAAATTTGAGAATCACTACAACAGGCCGCTCCCCCAGAAGATGAGCAAGAACATCTAGCCAAACCAAGCTCACTGATCAAGGAGAACAGTGAAATTCCAGAGGAGGAGAAAGTAAAGGATTGAATTCATGGCTTTCTCCCCATGATTCTTTACCCTTACAAAGTTAATTAAACTTTTTAATTTCATTTTTTTCATATTCTATTTTTTTTAACTTTTCCTCTTTCCTCTTTTAACACTTTTTAACTAGTTTATCTTAACAATACCTTTCTTTAAAAAAATATTTTTAGGGGCACCTGTGTGACTCAGTGGGTTAAGACTCTGTCTTTGGCTCAGCTCTTGATCTCAGGATCCTGGTATCAAGCCCCACATCAAGCTATCTGCTCAGCAGGGAGCCTTCTTCTCCCTCTCTCTCTGCCTGCCTCTCTGCATAATTGTGGCCTCTGTCTGTCAAATAAATAAATAAAATCTTTTTAAAAATCTTTAAAACTTTCATTATTATAGTCTTATTTTATCCTTCATTGTATCTAACTTTATTTTTTGTATCATATAGGGTTTTCCTTATAAAAAAATTTTGAGGGGTGCCTGGGTGACTCAGTGGGTTAAAGCCCCTGCCTTTGGCTCAGGTCATGATCTCAGGGTCCTGAGATAGAGTCTCACATCAGGCTCTCTGCTTGGCGTGGAGTCTGCTCCCCTTCCACTCTCTGCCTGCCTCTCTGCCTGCTTGTGATCTCTGTCTGTGAAATTAACAAATAAAGTTTTTTTTTTTAATTTGGGGGATACAATTTCTCCCAATAGATCAAAATATACCATAAATCTAGCATAGGGCTTTGTTCTAGTCTCCAGCCTGAGAAAATTCTCTCCACTTTCTTCCTCTTTTTTTTCCCAGCGGACTTATCTTATGAATTCCTGTTTCAGATTTCTTTAAAATTTTCATCTTTACAGTCATATTCCAGCCTTCATCATATTATTTGGTATATATATATTTCCCTTTCTTTAAAATTTTGGGAGGTAATTTCTTCTAAGAAACCAAAATACACCCAAAATCAAATGGGTGGCTCTGTACTATTCTACAGTCTAATATAATATATATATATATATTTTCCTTAATTTCTTAAAATTTCTTTTTACTCCCTTTTTACTCCCCCTTATCTGGAGTCTCCTCTGATTTGGTTAGCATACATTTTTCTGAGGTCTTTGCCATCCTTTTAGTATTTTATTCTCTCCTTCATATAATCTTATCTAGATAAAATGACAAGGCAGAAAAACTCACACACACACAAAAAAAGAATAAGAAGCAGTACCGAAGGCTAGGGACTTAATCAATATGGACATTGGTAATATGCCAGATCTAGAGCTCAGAATGATGATTCTCAAGGTGCTATCTGGGCACAAAAAAGGCATGAAAGATATTAGAGAAACCCTGTCTGGAGAAATAAAAGTCCCTTCTGGAGAAATAAAAGAACTAAAATCTAATCAAGCTGAAATAAAAAAAGCTATTAATGAGGTGCAATAAAAAATGGAGAATCTTACTGCTAGGATAAAAGATGCAGAAGAGAGAATCAGTGATATAGAAGACCAAATGATGGAGAATAAAGAAGAAGAGCAAAAGAGAGACAAACAACTACTGGGCCACAAGGGGATGATTCAAGAGATAAGACAAAACAATATTAGAATAATTTGGCTCCCAGGAGATGAAAAAAGAGAGAGGGGGGCAAAAGGTATATTGGAGTGAATTGTAGTAGAGAATTTCCCTAATATGGCAAAGGGAACAAGCATCAAAATCCAAAAAGCCCAGACAATCCCCCTCAAAATCAGTAAAAATAGGTCCACACCCCATCATCTAATAGTAAAACTTATAAGTATTAGTGACAAAGAGAAAATCCTGAGAACAGCTTGGGACAAGAAGTCTGTAACATACAATGGTAAAAATATTAGATTGGCAGTGGACTTATCCACAGAGACCTGGCAGGCCAGAAAGAACTGGCATGATATATTCAGAGCACTAAATGAGGAAGACATGCAGCCATGAATACTATATCCATCTAGGCTATCATTGAAAATAGAAGGAAAGGTAAAAAGCTTCCAGGACAAACAAAAACTAAAAGAATTTGTAAACCCCAAACCAGCCCTACAGGAAATATAGAAAGGGGTACTCTAAGCTTAGATAGAGCCTAAAAGTAGTAGACCAGAAAGAACCAGAGACAAGATACAGTAATAGTCACCTTACAGGCAATACAATGGCACTAAATTCATATCAATAGTTACCCTGAATGTAAATGGACTTAATGCCCCAATCAAAAGACACAAGGTTGCAGAATGGATAAAAAAAAACAAAACCCAATAATATGCTGTCTACAAGAAACTCATTTTAGACCCAAAGACACCTCTAGACTTAAAGTGAGGGGGTGGAAAACAATTTACCATGCTAATGGTCATAAAAAGAAAGCTGGGGTGGCAATCCTTATATCAGATCAATTAGATTTTCAGCCAAAGTCTATAATAAGAGATGAGGAAGGACACTATATCATACTCATAGGGTCTTTCCAACAAGAAGATCTAACAATTTTAAATATCTATGCCCCTAACATGGGAGCAGCCAACTATAAAACCAATTAATAACAAAAATAAAGAAACACATTGACAATAATACAATAATAGTAGGGGACTTTAACACCAGATCATCCAATCAGAAGATCAACAATGAAATAAATGCCTTAAATGACATACTAGGCCAGATAGACATCAGAAATATATTCAGTAACATTCCATCCCAAATCAACAGAATACACATTCTTCTCCAGTGAACATAGAATATTCTCCAGTATAGAACACACCCTGGGTCACAAAGCATGTCTCAACTGATACCAAAAGATTGGGATCATTCCCTACATATTTTCAGACCACTATGCTCTTACGCTAGAACTTAATCACAAGAAGAAAGTTGGAAAGAACTCAAATACACGGAGGCTAAAGGTCATCCGACTAAAGAATGAATGGGTCAATGGGTCAATTTAATGGGGAATTAAAGAAGAATTGAAAAAAAAATCATGGAAACAAATGATAATGAAAACAACTGTTCAAAATCCATGGGATACAACAAAGGCAATCCTGAGAAGAAAGTATAAGAAAGGTCTCAAGTACACAACCTAACCCTACACCTAAAGGAGCTGGGAAAAGAACAGCAAAGAAAGCTTAAACCCAGCAGAATTGAAATCATAAAGATTAGAGCAGAAATCAATGAAATAGAAACCAAAAGACCAGTAGAACCAATCAACGAAACTAGGAGCTGGTCCTTTGAAAGAATTAATAATACTGATAAACCCTTGGCCAGACTGTTCAAAAAGAAAAAAGACCCAAATAAATAAAATCATGAATGAAAGAGGAGAGATCATAAACAGCAAAGAAATGCAAACAATTATAAGAACATATTATGAGCAACTATACACCAGCAAATTTGACAATCTTTAAGAAATGAATGCATTCCTAGAAATGTATAAACTACCAAAACTGAACCAGGACTAAATAGGAAACCTAAAAAGACCCATAACCAGTAAGGAGATTGAAACAGTCATCAAAAAGCTCCCAAGAAACAAGAGGTGGGGTGGGGGGGCAGATGGCTTGTCAGGGGAATTTTACCAAACATTTAAAGAAGAATTAACTCCTATTCTCCTGAAACTGTTCCAAAAAATAGAAATGGAAGGAAAAAATCCAAACTCTTTTTATGAAGCCAGCATCACCTTGATCCCAAAACCAGACAAAAACCCCATCACAAAAGAAAATTACAGACCAATATTCTTGATGAACACAGATGCAAAAAGGCTCACCAAAATATTAACCAATAGGATCCAACAGTACATTGAAAGGATTATTCACCACGACCAAGTGGGATTTATTCCAGGGCTGCAAGGTTGGTTCAAAATCTGCAAATCAATCAATGTGATAAAATACATTAATAAAAGAAAGAACAAGAAACATATGATACTCTCAATAGATGCTAAAAAAGTATTCAACAAAGAACAGCACCCTTTCTTAATCAAAACTATTCACAGTGTAGCGATAGAGGGTACATACATCAATATCATCAAAGCCATCTGTGGAAAACACACAGCAAGTACCACCCTCAATGGAGAAAAACTGAGAGCTTTTCTGCTAAGGTCAGGAACACGGCAAGGATGTCTATTATCACCACTGCTATTCAACATAGTACTAGAAGTCCTAGCCTCAGCAATCAGACAACAAAAAGAAATTAAAGGCATCCAAATTGGCAAGGAAGAAGTCAAACTATCACTCTTTGGAGGTGATATGATACTTTATGTGGAAAACCCAAAAGACTCCACTCCAAATTTGCTAGAACTTGTACAGGAATTCAGTAAAGTGTCAGGATATAAAGTCAACACAGAGAAATCATTGCATTTCTTTACATTAACAACAAGATAGAAGAAAGAGAAATTAACAAATTGATCCCATTTACAATTGCACCCAATACCATAAAGTACTTAGGAATAAACCTAACGAAAGAGGCAAAGAATCTGTACTCATAAAACTATAAAGTATGCATGAAAGAAAATGAGGAAGCCACAAAGAAATGGAAAAATGCTCTATGCCAATGGGTTGGAAGAACAAATACTATGAAAATGCCTATGCTAACTATAGCAATCTACATGTTTAATGCAATCCCTATCAAAATACCATCCTTTTTTTTTTTTTCAAACAAATGGAATAAATATTCGTAAAATTTATGTGGAACCAGAAAAGACCTCAAATAGCCAGAGGAATACTGAAAAAGAAAATCAAAGTTGGTGGCATCACAATTCCAGACTTCAAGTGCTATTATAAAGCTTTCATCATCAAGACAGTATGGTACTGGCACAAAAACAGACACATAGATCAATGAAACAGAATAGAGAGCCCAGAAAGAGACCCTCAACTCTATGGTCAACTAATCTTCAACAAAGCAGGCAAGAATGTCCAATGGAAAAAAGACAGCCTCTTCAACAAATGGTGCTGGGAAAATTGGACAGCCACGTGCAGAAAAATGAAACTGGACCATTTCCTTACACCACATGCAATCACTCAAAATAGACTCAAAATGGATGAAAGACCTCAATGCGAGAAAGGAATTCATCAAAATCCTTGAAGAGAACACAGGCAGCAACCTCTCTGACCTCAGCCACAGAAACTTCTTCCTAGAAACTTTGCCAAAGGCAAGAGGAGCAAGGGGCAAAAACGACCTATTGGGACTTCATCAAGATCAAAACTTTTATACAGCAAAGGAAACAGTCAACAGAACCAAAAGACAACTGACAGAATGGGAGAAGATGTTTTCAAATGATATATTAGATAAAGTGGTAGTATCCAAAATCTATAAAGAATGTATCAAACTCAACACCCAAAGAACAAATAACCCAATCAAGATGGGCAGAGGACATGAACAGACATTTCGGCAAAGAAGACATCCAGATGGCCAACAGACACATGAAAAAGTGCTCCACATCACTCAGTATCAATGGAAATACAAATCACAACCACAATGAGATATCACCTCACACCAATCAGAATGGCTAAAATTAACAAGCCAGGAAAGGACAGATCTGACAAGGATGTGGAAAAAGGGGAACCCTCCTACACTGTTGGTGGGAATTCAAGCTGGCTTGCCCCTCTGAAAAACAGCATGGAGGTTCCTCAAGAAGTTGAAAATAGAGCTACCCATGACCCAGCAATTGCACTACTGGTTATTTACCCCAAAGATACAAATTTAGTGATCCAAAGGTGCACTTGCACCTGAATGTTTATAACAGCAATGTCCACAATAGCCAAACTATGGAAAGAACCTAGATGTCCATCAACAGATGGATGGATAAAGAAGATGTGGTATATATATATATATACAATGGAATGCTATGCAGCCATCAAAGGAAATTAAATCTTGCAATTTGCAATGACATGTATGGAACTAGACGGTATTATGCTGAGCGAAATAAGTCAATCATAGAAAGACAATTATCATATTATCTCCTTGATATTAGGAATTTGAGAGGCAAAGTTGGGGTTTTGGGGGGTAGGGAAGTAAAAAATGAACAAGATGGGATCGAGAGAGAGACAAACCATAAGAGACTCTTAATCTCACAAAACAAACTGAGGGTTGCCAGCAGGAGGGCATATGGAGAGGGTGGTTTGGTAATGAACATTGGGGAGGGTATGTGCTATGGTGAGTATGTGAACTGTGTAAGCCTGACAATTTACAGACCTGCACCCCTGAGTAAATTATACATTATATGTTAATTTTATAATAAAAATAAATAAATAAATGTTCAAAGACCCTCTGCTCAAACTGATCTTGGTTTCTGAGCTGAGTTTCAACAAATAAGTTTTATCAGGAATTATCACTTCTCTCTGCATTAATTAAGAATTTAATCTCTGGGGGCACCTGGGTGGTTCAGTTGATTAAGCACCTGCCTTTGGCTTAGGTCATGATCCTGGAGTCCTGGGATGGAGCCCCACATGTGGCTCCCTGCTCAGTCTGCTCCTCCCTGCTCCTCTTGTTGCTATCTCTTTCAAATAAATAAGTAAAAATACTTGAAAAGAAAAAAAAAAAGAATTTAGTCTCTGCCTTACTAATGCCAGGTATTGTGCTAGGGCTCTTGTTCTTAATACATGGTTCCTGAGATGACCTGGGAAATTGTCAGAAATGTCAGTTCCTCAGCCCCATCCCAGACCTACTGAATTAGAATCCTGGGCAATAGGGCACAGCATCCTATGCTTTAATAATTGTAAAGGGTAGGAAAATAAATGCAAAATAACATAAAATTTCCAGAATCAAGAGAAATGTAATTGAATATATACATACTATTATCACATACATTACTCTATATTATAAAATTCATACATATAGATTTTTAGTTATGTATAACTTAACTAAGAATTTTTTAATTATTTCTTAAGAAAAATAAAAATAATTCTAACTAGAAGGAAAGAAGATTTGTTCTTGGAAAAGGTGATACTTAAGAGCCAAATCAGGGATCTGATGATCTATATAATATATGAATATACTCATATTTAGTCCAAAATGGACTCCAGGGTTCAGGACTGGCCATCTTATGAGGTAGCATAATTAACTTACAAAAACTTTTATGGTCAGCTTGGTTTCCTCTTGAATCAAAGCCTTAGTCAGTGAGTGATGGTGAGGCTCTGTAGTCTCATTTCTTTTGTGCTCACATTCTTTTTGTGGGTTTCCAACTGGGTCCACCACATATGGGGAATGATGACTAAGGTTGACTGCCCAAGATTCTCTCACTATGCTGACATAATCCAACAATTTGAATTACTCTGAATGTCCCACTTTGATCCAGGATTGAAAGGGATGATTCTTCACACCCTCCCCAAACTTCCCACAACATACCTGTGATCTGATTGCTGCTAAATGTTAAATTATTAATGGAATCCAGAACTATAGCTTTCTAAAGTAAATGGTCCTCCTTCTTGTAACTTCTGATCACATTTTAGTCAATACCTTTTAATACATCTTCCTTTCTCTATTATTTTGTCCTCTACAAATAATACGTGATCTACTGTAAATGTTGATTATAGTATGCATTATACACTGTACATATGAATACATGTAATTAAACATCTGTATGTACTCAAATATGTATATTTCATCTTAAGTGAATCCACACATGTATTAGGGCCCTCCAGAGAAACAGAAAAAAAAATATATAATCATATTCTATTTATGATAATTAATTATATCATAAAATATATAATTATATTATAAATTATATAATACACTAAATTAATATTATATTTATAATTTATAAATATAGTTATTTCAGGAATTGACTTATTTGAATATGGAAGCTGAGAAGTACCAAGATTTGCAGTTATCAAGTTTTAAAACCAGGATAGCTGACGGTGTAAGCTCTGTCAGAAAGAGAAGAGCCAATGGTTTAGTTCAAATCCACTGGCAAGAAAGGACTGATTTTGCAGTTCCAGGAAGTCAGGCAGAAGGAGCTCCTTGCTTACTCATCTTTTTTGTTCTATTCAGATCTTTACTTGATCAAATGAGGCTCACTCACATTAGACAGGACAACCTCCTTAACTCAGTCTACTGACATAAATGGTAATCTTGTCCAGAAACACCCTCACAGTTACATCCAAATGTCTTGGCATACTGTGGCCTGATCAATTTTACATATAAAATTAGCCATCACAACACATAATCAAATACAATTCATCATGGTATTTGAAAATTTCCAAAGAACATAATTAACTTTATTTAAAGAAAATCTTTATAAGTCGTAATTACCATTCAAACTATAAATCTGCCTCAGTTATAGAGAGAAAAATATTCCACCTCTTGTTTGTGTTCCAAGCTGGCTTAAAGTGCTTTATTTTACATTATTGGAAAAAGGAACTTGAAAAAAATATTTATTGGAAGTGGGTGAGTGGTAAGTCAGAAGGCATCTTAAAGATAAACTAATTAAAAGAGTAGACTGATCATTGTCTCATGTGTCCCCCACCCATTCCAAATAACAAGTTTTACAACTGGAATGAGTTTATGCATTTTCCTTATGTTGTTTCTTTTTATCAAGAAGAAAAATATCCTATATTCAGATTTTTTTGAGTGTTAGCTTTTTTTCCCTACTTTATTTTAATGATCTAATTGATACACAAAAGTATATTTTTGTATTAAAATGAAAACAAATTAAGTCTCTTCTTAAATCAACATGTGGGGCAACTCCATAAATGGTTTACGATCTCTGGGAATACTTTGCTACATATAGATCTGACATATGGGATTTGTTTTTTGGTTTTAGGGGTTTTGTTTTGTTTTGCTTTGTTTGGTTTTGTTTTTGTTTTCCTAAAACTGTCAACTTCATTATTAAGCACCTGAAACTGCAGTTTTTCTCTAAGCCCAAAGTTCATTTTTTTCTTTTTTTGCAACACTTTCCCTGGCTTCAAAAAGGAGATTCGAGGAAGAAAGTCTTTCTTTCATTCTTGGGAACTGTGGTAGAGGTGCTTTTTCAACATTTAATAATACAAAGAAGGAGAAAGAATAACCACGGCTAACTTTAAGTAGCAACTGATTGCAGGGGAAATTGCTACATCAAACTGGAAGAAGCTAGATGCTTTCAGAATTGACTCATACTGCTCCCCTTTCTGTAGTACAGGTGAGGGAAAGAGATATTGCTGTCATTTGATTCTGTTTGATTCTGTCTTTATTTAACAGAGATATTCATCCAAGACAAGTGGGACTTTTTTAGGTAAAAATAAGTAAAAATGTGAATCATTTACTCTGTTCTTGTGGAAAGCCTCCTTTTGTATCTACTCTGCAACAATTAATGCAACAATCTCTTCTGAGTACTGTTAAAATACCATTAGCATCACAAATTTACTTATGCCCCTTATCTTCTAAGAAGATCTAAGTAATGAAGCCAAGGGTGAGAGAGGATAGTAAAGGGGAATATAAAGATGAAGATTTTCCCTCCTCTTGCACTTGGGCAATGTTCAATAAATATTAGCTGTTATCAGTGCTGTTATTAATATTTGTTAGTCTTTATTATATCATATCTATCTGGCTATTTTGTAAAAAAAAAAATCACAATTTACCACAAAAGAAGAAAACAGGATAATGTTTTTAAAAACACAGTATTGTGCTGTGTTCAGGCTGTTTGACTTCTTATTTCATGATTGCGGCTATTGTAACAATAGCAGGCAGCAGGAACAAAATGTATGCCTCATCTCCAGCCTCCATTCCCCATCCACCAAGGTCTCTGTCACTGGATATCTGGGAGAATTCAAACTAGCACTTACCTTGTTTTCAATAATGCAGTCCCTGGTTGTGTTAGAATCACAAGCCAGGAAGACAGTCCTAACATTACCTGCCGACACTAGATCATCACACAACATACAAAAGTGGACTGTCATTCTTCATTTGTAAGGATGCACAAGTGTGAGAGTAAAAAGTTATAGTGCTTAAGTTAGAGTGTATTTAAGGGGAGAAGGAAAGGGGAAATAGAGGTGGGGGTGATCAACCATCAGTCAAGTGATGCAGGTAGCCTCTCGAAGCTGGGAAAGGCAAGGAGTAGATTCTTACCTGGTAGCTCCAGAAGTAACAAACTCTACTGTAATCAGTGAGACCTATTTTAAATTTCAGACCTCAAGAGCAAAATGATAACAAAATTGTGTTGTTTTAAGACACTAAGGTCATGGTAATTTCTTACAATAACAAGAGGAAATTAATATAATGCCTAGCTATGTCTAGGTATGACATAGGGTTAAAAATAAACAAAAAATCAGACATCAAAAATAGAATTTAAAAAAAATAGAGCTTTGGAGAGAAATGTATGCCAACTTGAATAAAAGAAGGTAAAGAACAATAAAGTAGAAACAATAAAGGTTGAAAAAGTAGATTTAAATAAAGCCAAAATTATGAATATGAAATGTACAGATCTTAGCAAAAACTCACTTTGGTTGCACTGAAAATACAGAATAGTATCTGCTGAGAGCTGCATTAGAGGTCTGTAAAATACAAAAAATGTCTAACATTGTATGTGTGCGTGTGTCTGTCTAGATCCAGGAAAACTAGTGTGCAATTAACAAGAATTCCCAAGGAACACTGGAATTGATAGAGAAAAGAAAAATATAAATGAGGAGGCAAAAATTGTTCTGAGCTAGAGCTATGTCTCTGTTGTTATAAGAAAATCATTGAGTTCAAAGTAGGATTTGACATACACATTGCCACATAATATATTTTAAAGATTTTTTTTATTTATTTGACAAAAAGAGATAGAGAGAGAGCGCAGAAGTAGGCAGAGCAGCAGGCAGAAGGAGAAGCAGACTCCCAGTTGAACAAGGAGTCCCACACCGGACTGCAGGATCATGACCTGAACCGAAAACAGACACTTAACCAACTGAGCCATCCAGGTGCTGCATAATAATTTTGAGCTTCAAAGAGGAGAACTGAAAGAACTAATTCTTTATAAAGAAAAATAATGAAGAACCCAGAAATAATTCTTTAAATCATGGTCAATAGGTTTTTAATACTGTTTACAAGGTAATGAAATGAAAGAAAAGATTATTATTTTTAACAAACTGTGCTGGAACATGGGCTATCCACATACAAAATGAAGAATTAGTAAATGAGGTACATCTGGCTGCGTCAGTTGGTTAAGCTTCCACCTTCAGCTCAGGTCATGATCCTGGGGTGCTGGGACCAAGTCCTGCATCTGGCTCCTTGCTCAGTGGGGAGCCTGCTTTTCCACATGCCTGCTGCTCCCCTGCTTATACTCTCTTTCTCTCTTTCTAACAAATACATAAATAAAGTCTTAAAAAAAAGAATAAGTGAGTGAATGATGAAGGAATAAAGTTATATTCTTACTAATATATACAAATAATAACTGAAAATATATTGTGGAGTCACATGTAAGAACTATAATCCTGAAACTATATAAAGAAAACACATAATAAATTATTTTTGACCTTGAGTTGGTTAAAGTTTTCTTTTTTTTTTAAGATTTTATTTATTTGTCAGAAAAAAAGGGAGAGAGCACAAGCAGGCAGAGTGACAGGCAGAGGCAGAGAGAAAAGCTTAGCAGGAGCCTGATGTATGACTCAGTCCCAGCACCCTGGGATCATGACCTGAGCTGAAGGCAGCCCCTTAACCAGCTGAGCCACCCAGGCGACCCAGGTGACCCAAGTTAAAGATTTCTTAAATAGGAGTTCAAAGCATAGCTTATGAAAGAAAAAAAAAAGAGAATAAAATTTTATAAAAAAGACTTCATCAAAATTAAAATAGTTTTGTATTCAAAGGTACCATTAAAATATAAAAACAAGTCACAGACTGGAGAAAAATTTTGCAACACATCTTGTGGTAGATAAGGAGCTTTTTTTACAGTCAATATATGAACCCTTAAAACTCAAAATTAAGCAAAATAATAACACATTGAAAACTGGACAAAGATTTGAACGTATAGGTCACCAAGGAAAACATATAAATGTTTAAAAATGTATAAAAATATCTTTAATATCATTAATTTACAGAAAAACAGATAAAAATCATCAAGTAAGATACCACTATACTCCCACTGAAATGACTATCAAAAAGGATAGTAATACCAAATGTTAGCAAGAATTATTACTTTGCAGTAAGGGAAGATTTTTTTTTTAATATTTTATTTATTTATTTGACAGACAGAGATCACAAGTAGGCAGAGAGACAGGCAGAGAGAGAGGGGAGAAAGCAGGCTCTCTGCTCAGGGGCTCAATCCCAGGACCCTGGGATCATGACCTGAGCCCAAGGCAGCGGCTTTAACCCATTGAGACACCCAGGCGCCCCAAGGGAAGATTTCTTAAAGAAAGTGCAAGAAGCATAAAACTGATCATACAAGAAAAATATGGTCAACTGGACTTCAACAAAATTAAAAACTTAACTCATTAGAAAATACTAGTAGGAAAATAAACAGGCAAACCTAAGCCTGGGAAAATTTTTATAGACAACTCCTATAACTGAAAAATAAAAAAAGTAACTCAATAAAAATGAGGAAATTTTTGAAAATATATTTTAATCAAAAAGAGCAAATTTTCTAAAATAAGAAACATTAGCTCATATTCCATTGGTTAATGTAAATTAAAATAACACTCACTAAAATGCCTGAAACCAAAAAGACTGACAATGCAAATTTTTTGAGAAATGTGAAACAACTAGCATGCACAGACATTACTGTGGGTGCAAACTATGGTGGAGCTATTTTGGAGAATTTAAGAAACAGAACAAATGGACATGGTAGGTGAGGAGAAGAGAGGCAAACCAAGAAACAGACTCTTTATAGAAAACAAACCAGAGGTTGATGGAGGGGAAGCTGGTTGGAAGATGGGTTATATGCATGATAGATATTAAGGAGGGTACTTGTTGTAATGAGCACTAGGTGTTGTATGTAAACAATGAATCGCTAAATTCTACACCTGAAACTAATATTACACTGTATGTTAATGAATAGAAATTTCAATGAAAACTTGAAAAAGAAAAACAAAGAAAAGAAAAAGAAGCTAATGGAAATAGTTGTACACCTAACTCATTAAAAATATACTGTGTATAAAAATATATAATATAATACTCTATGTTCACAGTGACTAATTTAAGATATGCAGAATACATATTTTATTTAAAATTAGGAGAATAATTCAAGAACATTCGCTCTAGTGATAGATTAATAGAAAACTACCTTAGTTATTGCAATACCAAAACTACTATGCAATATAAGTAAACATTCATTCATGACAAAAAATAATAACAAACCGAAATAGAAAGATTTCTTCAATATTAAAAAGAGCATTTAAAAATATTAGTAAAAGGGGCACCTAGGTGGCTCAGTTTGTTGAATGTCTAACTCTTGATTTCTGCTTAGGTCATGATCTAAAATTTGTGGGATTGAGTCCCCTGTTAAGCTCCATGCTTAGGTGGGGAATCTGCTGCAAAATCTCTCTCTCTGTCTGCCCCTTCCCCTGCTCTTCCTCTAAAATAAATAAAACTTAAAAATATATATTAGTAGGGGTGCCTGGGTGGCTCAGTGGGTTTAGCCTCTGCCTATAGCTCAGGTCATGATCTCAGAGTCCAGGGATCGAGCTCCACAATGGGGGCTCTCTGCTCAGTGGGGAGACTGCTTCCCCCGTCTCTCTCTGCCTACTTGCACTCTGTCAAATAAATAAATTCATATGTATATACATATGAATTTATTTCATATATATATGAATTTATACACACACACACACACATATATATATATACATATATATATATACTAGTAAAAACAACAACAAAAAGATCTCCTCTGATACTCAGAATAAAAAAAGAATGACCATTACCACTGTGGTAGGCAGAAAAGTGTGCCTCTAAAAATTTTCATGCCCTAAGTATCTGAACCTTTGAATATTTTACTTCACATGGCAAAAGGGACTTTACAGAGTTGATTAAGTTTGAGAATCTTGATATAGGGAAATTATTCTATAGTATATGACTAAACCCAAAGTAATCAATAATGAATACTTAGAACTAAAAGAGGAATGCCGAAGAGTGAGTCAGAGATATAACATGAAGACTGGACCTGTCTTTGCTGGCTTTAAAGATGAAGGAAGGGGACCTTAGACAAGGAATGTAGAAGTCTCTGAAAGCTGAAAACAGCTCTCATTTTATGGCTTGTAAGAAAATGGAAACCAATTCTATGACCACAAGAAATTGAATTCTGTAAATAACCCAAAGTAGATGTCAATTCTCTCTAGAGATTCCAGAAAGGAACACAATCTTCCAAAACCATCATTTTAGCCCAAGTGAGGTTTGCATAGGAACTTTGACCTAAAGAAGTGTAGGATGATAAATTTTTGCTGTTTGAAGCCACCATATTTGTGATAATTTGTTACAGGAGCAATAGAAAGCTAATACAATCACTAATCTTATTCACCATTATTGAAAAGCTATATGGTCATATATAAAGAAACTCAAAATGAATTTAAAGATCAGTTGCTAGTTTTACTGTGAGAAGGTAACATTTTGCAAGATTCGAAGCTGAACCTGAACTCACAGGTTAAGGGCCTGCAAGATATCTCTTATTTCCTCAAAGCCTAAAAAAAGGAGGGGTGGTCTATCACCCACTTTTATTAGATCTATCAAAGAATTATTCACATTTCAAAATCTAAGGGGAAATAAAACTGAGATTCGTTTACTTGAAGCAGAAGCCAGTGGAGCCATAATGAACCACTGGAGTCTGAGTATAGACTAGCTTGAGAGTGAAAGATTCCAAGAGTCTGGTCTTAACAGGGTCCTCACAATTCCAGAATTATTCCAGATTCTTATAGTAAAATTCTGAGAATAAATATTTTATCTCAGGCAGAAGAAAGGAAAAAAAAAACTATTAAAAATATGTCTGAAGTGTTTTCCATAACAATGGCCTGTTTTGCAAGAGAAAGTACTTTACAAGAGAAAATCCTTTATCAGAGGTTATATATCTGGGGAAGGGCAATTATCCAGCTCTCCCTACTTCCCTCAGCTGTCCTATCTCACCCATGGGGAGAAATGAAGACTGAGGATCACTTCTGAAGGACACAGTTGAAGGACTCAGGCTCACTAAAAGACTACATTCCTTCTCTGAACACCTAACCATCATAGCAGTGGGGCACCAGTATAATAACAGTGGATTAAAACTAAAAGAGCTATAAAACACAGACTTTATTTAAGGAGTTAAGGAAACTCAAAATAATAGGAAAGAGAGGGGGAAAAGGATACTACAGGAAAGTTAACTCTCTTGCATTCACAGCTACAGCAACCACTAACCCAGCTTCTAGCCAGATTCATATAAAATTTCATGCTGAAGATCTATTAGCCTTAGCTTTAATTACCCATTTCATCATATTTATATCCAAATGAGAATTACAAGGCAAGCTACAAACAATGAAATATAGTCTGAAAGTTCAAGACAAAGTGAACATCAGAACCAGACTCAGATGGGGCATAGACATTGGAATTATTAGACAAGAAATTTGAAATACTATGATTAATACCTTAAACACTGTAATGTAAAAAGTAGACAATAGAAAAAAAAAACAGATGGATAATGTAAGCAGAAAAATGGCAAATAGGAAAGAATCAAGTGGAAATGCTAGAAATCAAACTAATGGAAATTGAAAATGGTATTTGTAGGCTCATCAGTAAACTGGACATGGGCAATGAAAAAATTACTAAGCTTGAGGAGGTGTCACTAGAATTGCCATCAGCTAAAATGTAAGGAGAGAAAAAAAAAAAGAAAATAAAAACAGAACAAAATAACCCCAAACTGGGATAAATAGAAAAGATGTGATATATAGATAATGGGAATAAAGAAGGATAAGGAAAAAAAGAAAACAGAACAAAAAAGCAGCAGGAGATATATTTGAAGTGATATTACCTGGGAACTTCTAAAATTAATGACAGACACCAGCCATAGATCTAGGAAGCCCAGAGAATACTAAGCAGGATAAATATTAAAGAATCTACACCTAGGACTATCATATTTAAACTTCAGAAAACCAAAGACAAACAGAAGATTGTCATAAAAGCTAGGGATAGGGTGCAGGAGAAGCACCATACATATAGAGGAAGAAGAAGAAGAGTTACATTAAGACTTCATGTCAATAACCATGCAAACAAGAAAATGAAGTAAAATATTTAAATTTTGGAAAGAAGTAAAAACAAACAAACAAACAAAAATTAGAATTCTGTATCCAGAAAAATTACTTTGCCAAAGTCAAAGAGAAATAAATACTCTTATAGAGAAAGAAAGAGCAACAACAAAAAAAACTCCTATAACCAATAATGACAGCAAGGTTGCACTTAAGAGGTTAAATACGAAAACTTGTTGCTTTCATGTATACCAACAATGAAAATTTTAAATTTAAAATTAAAAACACAATAGTTTTTACATTAGCATCAGAAAGAAAGAGAACGAAAGAAAGAAAGAAAGAAAGAAAGAGAGAAAGAAGGAAAGAAAGAGAGAAAGAAGTAAAGAAAGAGAGAAAGAAGGAAAGAAATTTAAACTGTTTACTGGTTCCATATGCAGACACAGAGGAGCAAACACAGTACTGATGAAACACAGTTGGAGTGGGGCCTGGGTAGCTCAGTCATTAAGTATCTGCCTTCAACTCAGGTCATGATCCCAGGGTTCGGGATCCAGCCACACATTGGGCTCCTTGCTCAGGGGGAGCCTGCTTTTCCCTCTCCTATTCCTCCTGCCTGTATTCCCTCTCTCACTGTTTCTCACTCTGTCAAATAAATAAATAATTTTTTTAAAAAAATTAAAAAATAAACACACCTGGAGTACTGACATCATCTGCCTTCAATACTTACTATAAAGCCACAGTCATCAAGACAGCATCGTATTGGTGAAAGAAACACATGGATTATGGGAATAGAGTACAAAGTCCAGATAGAGTCACACAAATATTAACACTTCTTAGATTAAGAAGCAAAGGTAATTCAAATGGAAAAAGAAGAGTTGTGTTTTTTTTTCCCAACAAGTCGGGGTGCAGGGGAAAAAAGGGGCACTATATTCAAAAGAGTGAATTTGCACAAAGAACTTATAAATTTTTCAAAATTACCTCAAAATCGATTATAAGCCTAAATGTGAAATACAAAACTTAAAACTTTTAAAAAAGAACAGAGAAAATTTAGGTGACTTTAGGTCTGGGGATGTATTTTTACACATAATCCCAAACCAAGACCTCTGAGTGAAGAAATTGATGAGTTGGATTTGTTAAAAACTTTTACTAAAAACTTCTACTTCACAAAAGATGTTAAAAGAATGAGAAAAAAAAAATCCATAGTGTGGGAGAAAATCTTTCCAGAACACATATCTGATAAGACTGGTATCCAAGATATACAATGGAATCCTAAAACTCAATAATAGAAAAACAAACATCTAAAAAAGTTAGGAAAATATCACAGCAGATCCTGAAACAAAGAAGATATACAGATGTACAGATGGTACATAAGCATATTAAAAAATAATAATGATAACGGGGTGCCTGGGTGGCTCAGCAGGTTAAAGCCTCTGCCTTTGGCTCAGGTCATGATCCCAGGGTCCTGGGACCAAGTCCCGTATCTGGCCCTCTGCTCAGCGGGGAGCCTGCTTCCCTTCTCTCTCTGCCTGCCTCTCTGCCTACTTGTGATCTCTGTCTGTCCAATAAATAAATAAAATCTTTAAAAAAATATTTAAAAAAATAATAATAATAAAACACTCAATGGCATTTGACATTAGGGAATTATAAATTGAAACAATTATGAAATATACTACACAACTATTAGAATGGCTCAAATCCTCAAAATGGATGTTATAAAGTTATGCTGAGAATGAAGAACAACAGAAGCTATAATCCATTGGTCTTGGAAATGCAAAATGCAATATAACCTGTTATATCAGTTTCCTAAAAAGCTATGCATAGTGTTACCATACAATACAACAATCACACTCCTAGGTATTTATTTATTTAATTGATTGGAAATATACGTTTGACTAAAAACCTGCACATAAATGTTCACAGCAGCTTTATCTATAATCACCAAAAAAATGGAAGCAACAAATATGGCCCTCAAGAGGTGAATGAATAAGCAAATTGTGATGCATCCATATAATGGAGTATTATTTAGCATTGAGATGAAATGAGCTATCAAACAATGAACAGACATAAAGTCAATGCATATTTCTTCATGGAAGAAGTTAGGTCGAAAAGACTATATACTGTTCATATATATGTTTATATGTCATTCATATGTCATATATGTATATGTCATATTTCTTTTATATGGCACACACATATATGCATATATGTATATATGCATTATATATATATATAAATAATTCTGCAAAAGATGAAATTATAGAGATTAAAAAAAATAATGAGTGGCCGGGTTTAGGGAGATGACTTGAGGAAGAACAGATAGTACACATAGAATATTTTCTGAGATATTTTCTGAAAATACTTTGTATGATAATGAAAGACATGATACTATGCATTTCACAAATCCCATAGGACAGTAAAACAAAACGAGTGAAACTTAATATGTGAAAATTTAAAATAAAGTTATCTCAGAGTTTAGGGGATTCTAGTACAAAATGCAAAATGCGGCAGAAAAAATCCAATAGTATCCACAAATTTTGAAAGGAAATGATGGGAAAGAGTGCTGACCTAAATAACTTTGAAAATGAGTGGCATTTGCAAGACTAAAGACAAAAGAAAATACTAAACACTGTAATCCAGTTGATAAAATTGCTCCCTATTAGAGTATGGATTAACAGTTTGGTACCACTATGCATATTTAGTGGAGTTGAATAATGAATATACCATGGTTGGCTGAAGCCAGATATGTCACTATTGAAGAAGGAGGTTAGAGATTAGCAGTGAGAGAAGGCTAGAATGATCCACATGACAATGGGTTACAGTTGGTAATATTAATATGAATTCATCTTTAATGTACATACTGTTGCTTACATAAAAAATATTTATAAATAGGTATGAGTATACAAATTAGTACACATACATTTCTTTTCTCTGTTAGCTGAGAGGGTAGAGAAGCAATGACATCTCAGTAGCAATAAACACCTACCTCCTAATACTTGGTTTCTAATAACACTCTAAAAAGTAACCAGAAGTCCTTAGAGAAATGGTTTATTTCAAGACTAGGTAAGGAAATATACAAGATGAACCTGCATCATCTTGTAGTATCCTGCTGGAAGAAAGCACTCTTAATTAAACCCCTACACGTCTATATAATGGAGGCATATCAAGAGCACACAGGAGCCGATTGGAAGAGCTCCCAGTGGACAAAGCTGCAAAAATTTGAGCAAGAAAATAAAGTATTATCAATTTATAACCCAAAGTACAAAATAAATACCCATTATTCCATGTTAATACAAATAAATTATTAAACACAAAAAGTGAAAAGACAAATCTCTCAAACCAAAATATTCCAAATAATTTATATAGATAGTCTGGTCTCAGAGAAGTGGAGAATAACTCCCTACTTCTTAAGTGTAAGCTGTACATAGTTGTACACAAAGATTTCCCTCCAGAGAGTCCTGTATGAAAAGCAGGGGGGGAGGGGTGCCTGGATGACTCAGTCATTAAGCATCTGTCTTCAGCTCAGGTCATGATTTCAGTGTCCTGGGATGGAGCCTAGCATTGGACTCCCTGCTGGGCAGGAAGCCTGCTTCTCCCTCTCCCACCCCCCTGCTTGTTTTCCTGCTCTTGCTCTCTGTAAAATAAATAAATAAAATCTTTGAAAAGCAGGGGGGAAGGGCTACAGGAAGGAGTAACCTATACTGGATAAACCTGAACAACTCTACCGATGATCAGGCTACCACAGTTTATGTCAGCAGTCATAAATTATATAAATCCTATGTTCCTTTGATATGATGCAACAAAAATGGCACCTTATCTCTGGCATCTTCTTCCAAATAACTGATAACTCTGTCTAATAATGAGAAAAGTCAGACACATTGTCACAGAGGGACATCCTACAATATAGTTGATAAAGTTTTCTTAACAAATATCTAGGTCATAAACAAGGAGTCTGAAAAAATATTACAGACTAGGAAGATATAACAATGAAGTTTAATAATGTATCTTGAGTAGGATCTTGGAACAGAAAAAAAGCATTATGTGAGACCTAAGGAAATTAAAAAAAAACAGCTTTAGTTAATAACAATCTATTTTTATTGGTTATTTAACTGTAACAAATGTAAATATGGTAGGTAAGGCATTAATATTGGGGAAAATGTGGACTCAAGAATACATAGGACCTCTACTATCTGCTCACTTTCTCTGTAATCCTAAAACTGTCTTAATAAACAAAATACATTTATAAGCAATCAATGTCAAATCAAATATATTTTATTCACTATCAAATATACTTATGAAATAAAATCATGGCATCTATACTAGTTTCTAATGCCTAAAGATATCTGCCAATAGATCTGTGAAAAGCTATAAAATGTAGCTACATGTAGGAAATTGAAATTAAGAAGACATTTATAAGATAAATGTTTATAAGATACTGTATCTATATTATATATAGGTTACGTGACTCAATGTACAAAGATGTTGTTTCCTCAAATACATATATAAACATTTAATGAAATTCTAGTTTTTAAAAAACACAATAGAGGTATGATGTCTGTGTGTGTGTGTGTAGGTATGTGCATGCATGTATGTATATAGGTCTGTGTATTTAACTTAACCAGTTGATTCTCTAATTTATGTGGATAGTCAATGACAAAACAAACTGTGAATATATGCTTCAACATGTAATAAGTATAATTATTAAGCTATTGTACTTAAGAGACTAAGAAACTAGCACAAAAATAAACATAAAAAAACCTATGGCATAACAGGAGATTCAGAAAAAAATAGTCCAGAAGTTTAACATTGTAGATCAGTCTGGAAAGATAGACATATCAATGAATCATGCTTGGAAACTGAGACCCATATTTAAAAATAAAATATATTTCAACTGCTGTTTCACCCAAAAAATCCCTACATACAGTTTTCAAATCAACCTAGCTGAGCTATATATACATACGCATTAAACTCAAATTTGAATAAAAATCTGTAGAAGAAAAATTCCATTGAACAAAAAGGTAACCAGCACAATGATAGAAGATATTTGCAACATAATAACCAACAGAGGAATGGTACTGGAGATACATAGCAGAATCCCTATGACATGCTGGGAATTGCCTCTCAAACCCCCCAAAAAATAAGTACACAAAAAGAAATGGAAAAAAAAAATCACCAGAGGAGCAAACACCAATGGTTCATAAACATAAAGGAAAATGTTTGACTTTCAATATGGATGAATCCCAAAATCATTATGCTGAGCAAAACACTTAATTTACATGGGAATACATGCAGTATTATTCTATTTATATAAAATTAATAAATAATTTAACTAAACTGAAAGTATTTTAAGGATACCTACACACACGTGTATGTAATTTGTTAAAAAAAGTTTATGTGTGGAATGGGGATTGCATGTCAATAGGGAGGAATGCAGAGCACCCTTCATTTTCTTGGTCAGATTTTATTTATTATTTTTGCATACAACATCTATTTTATGAAAAAATAGGTAAATAACATATTACTATATGGGATCCAATTTTAACATCAATAAATATAAAACTAAAAAAAAAACCACTGCTATATGCTAAAAATATTCACTAAAACCCAGTAGATCACACTAAAACAACAACAAAAAACTTGACATAAGATGAAAATATAAGAAAAATGCACAAAAAAGATGAAACTGTGTCATGAAGATAAACACTAATGATTTTGAAATATCAGTTAAGTCATTAAACCTATTTCAATTAAAAATTAGAAATAAGGGGCACCTGGGTGGCCTGGTCAGTTAAGCATCCAACTCTTGATTTCAGCTAAGGCATGATGTCAGGGTGGTGAGATCCAACCCTGCACTCAGCAGCGAGTCTGCTTGGGAGTCTCTCTCTCCGTCTTCACCTGCCCCTCTCCCAGCTCACATGTTCCCTTTCTAAAATAAATAAATAAATCTTTAAAAAATTATGAATAAGAACATATCAAAATGAGTTTAAAAATGTGAAAGATGGGGCACCTGGGTGGCTCAGTGGGTTAAAGCTTCTGTCTTCGGCTCAAGTCATGATATCAGGGTCCTGGGATCAAGCCCCACATTGGGCTCTCTGCTCTGCAGGGATCCTGCTTCCTCCTCTTCCTCTCTGTCTGCCTCTCTGCCTACTTGTGATCTCTGTCTGCCAAATAAATAAATATAATATTTTTAAAAATATGTGAAAGAACATTAAAATAGGTGTTAAGGGAAGAACATCTTAACTAAAATAGGAGACTGAGGAAAAAATGGAATACACATATTTATGAAAAATACAACTCTCCATGGAAAAATTTCTAGGAATGAAAAAAGAATATTTTGTTAAGACATATGTCTATAATCTTTATGAAGTGTCACAAATTATGTCAAATAATCAGCTAAATTACAAAGCAATTTCTTTAAAATGAATGGAAATGTTATAGAAAACATTTAAATGACAAAAAAAGAAGAAGATATGTTAACACCAACAAGGAAATGGTGATTTGTACTCATTTTTACAACCAACCTCTCATCTTCAATATAAATTCTGTGACTTCTTTTAATATTTTTATATCGTGTTTAAAGTTTTAGAAGAGTCAACAATGTTCAGTTTAGTCAGATACCATAAATTAGAAAAACTATCAAAATTATGTTTTGTTTCCATAGGCTTAATTGTTTTACCCCTTAACCACATGACACACTTATTGAATAACCCAAACATGTTCAAACTTGAGTGGACCTAGCATTATTCTACTTCTCCCATAACTTACCTCTTGTTGGAAACGTTAATCAAGCATTTATTTGTGATCTTAGGGGTTGCAACCTGGGAAACACAGAGCTGATGGGAATCAAAGTGTGCTCCGAATTGCAGTGGGGAACAAAGGCTTATAAAGCAAAATCCATAAGATTACATAATTTACTTTGATAGGCTTTTAAATGGTGCTAGCAGAGTTTAAACTGACTGTCTAATACAAGATTGCCTATTTAGCTAAAAGGTTGTTACTTCTATCCAGGAAGTAGTCCATTGGCAATTCAGAATAGTCAAAAGCTCATGATGTTCTGAGAATTAGAACAGGAGGGGTGCATAGGCCCTTCTCCTTCAGTGTCCTTTAGACCACTTTTGAGTAACTTTCTTTGCAATGCTTACTTGATTTTCAATCTTCTTTCACAAAAGTGTGAGTATAGGCAATTTTTTTTTTCTAAATCAGTTTTACCATCTGGAAAAATTGTTTTTGAGAAGTAAAGTGGCGTAGAAAGTAATTCCATTTTGGAGGGCATCTGGGTGGCTCAGTCGGTTAAGCATCTGCCTTCAACTCAGGTCATGATCCCAGGATCCTGGGATCGAGCACTGTGTCAGGTTCCCTGCTCAATGGGGAGCCTGCTTCTTTCTCTCCCACTCCCACTGCTTGTGCTTTCTCTCTCTGTGTGTGTCAATAAATAAATAAAATCTCCTCATTAAAAAAAAGAAAATAATTTCATTTTTTAATGTGTGTGTGTGTGTGTGTATTATGTGGACTGGGTTTGGTGTATACTCTATGATTTTTTTGCTCTACATTTTCAGGCCATAAGAATTTTTAAGTCAAAATGAAAAATGTCATTCTGAAAGAGCACAGTCCCTGTTAAGGAATCAAGAGCACTGAAACCTCTATTTCTAAAATTGCAGAAAACAGAGAAAGAAAAGAAAAATCATTTATATACAAAGAGAACAACAGATATCCAACAAGGTTGGACAGAATACACATAGTGAAGGGCTGAGAAATCACAGTAACACATCTCCAGTTTGTTAAAAACTTGGTTGAGATATGGGGGAATGGGAAGCACATAAGTGGGGAAGATGCATATGTAATAAAATGTAGTAGAAATGAGATTTAATGGGGCACCCAAATGGCTCAGTCAGTTGAGTGTCTGACTCTTGGTTCTGGCTCAGGTCATGTTCTCAGGGTCCGTGGGATCCAGACCTATGTTGAGTCAGCTTGGGATTCTTATTTCCCTCTCCCCCTCCCTCTATCTCTTGCTCTGTCTTTCCCCCTGCTCTTGTGTGCACTCTCTAATAAACAAATGAATAAAATCTTAAAAAAAAGAAATTATATTTAATTCTCTTCCTGTCTTCATGTATAATTAATTTTTCTTTTTTATGCTTTCAAAGAAATAAGGCAGTTTTAAACATTATATATATAAAACACATAATTATATATTAAATATATACAATTTATATTAAATATATATCAAATATATACTATTTCATATAAATATAAATTCATTTGTATTTGTTAATATAAATTAATACAAATTAAATTAAATATAAATAATAATTTATATATAAATATATTTTATATAAAAATAAATTGAATATGAATAAATTAGTTATATATATGTATATATACATATATATATGTATCCTGTATGTATCCTGTACTGTTAGTAGCTTAGAGTATAGTTAAGAAATCCATACACAGGGTGCACCTAAGTGGCTCAGTCAGTTAAGTGTCTGGTTTCAACTCAGGTCATGATCTCAGGGTGCTGGGATCAAGTCCTGCTTGGGGCTCCATGCTCATCAGGGAGTCTGATTCTTCCTTTCCCTCTGCCTCTGCTTGCAACTCCCCCTGATTGTGCTCTCAGTCTCTCTTTCTCTCTCTCTGTCAAATATATAAACAAAATCTTTTTAAAAAAGTATATTCATGGATCAGACCAACACAAATATGAAGCAGCATTCCATAGTGTCTAAAAGGTCATGAAACTGCAAGATGAGTTTTTGTGAACTAGTGTGTTTGAAAATGGCAGCTGTAAGAACAGAGGCCTGAGGTATTGATTAATATAAATAATTTCCGTAGATATTAAGGCATTTTAGGAAGGGGGCAATGATGAGCTTTTCTTTTCTAGGCTAAAGTGCAACACATGAAATTATTAGGTAGGTCATTTGGTAACCCCAAAGTTTATACAAGTTCTCTTATGATATCCATCTATATTAATATCAAGTCCCTGAAGAAGACTTATTCATTTCTAATAAATGCTGGTTGGGAAATGGACAATGCTCCATTGGAACCTTGGAAGAAGGAACAGCTGGGCTCCAATCAAAGCTCTGGGCATGACAAAGAGTCTTGGATCATTTTTTCTATTACATTTATTGAGACATACCTTACATTGAGAAAAAAGCACCAGTTTTTCCTTTGATAGTTCAATGAGTTTGGAATGTATTAGTATAAACACCATTGCTGGACTTCTGCCATCAGCCTCCATTGACATGTGTAGTTGTGACTGGCCTTTGAATCCACAGGAGTACACATCAACATCCAGGATCCCCACAGCTGCTAGTACAATCACAGTTGGTCCTAGCTCCTGCTTTCAGCCCAACCCTCACTGTTACATTATGTCTCATTATGTGTGCAGCTACTAGCCCCTAACACTACATAGGTACCTAAAGCCAGTTCCTGGAGTCAAGTGTGGTCTCTAGCTACTACTGCTGTCTGCTCTGGTCCCTAGTCACTGGAGCAGGAGGTGACATTGAAGTCACCAGTGGCCTTTGCTGTTCCTGCAGACTCCCCCCGCCCCACAGCTCTTGCCAAGAATCATGCAATTGATGTCATGGACCCCAGCAGCATGAGCCAATGAGACACCAAAGCCCTGTACCTACAGCTAGCAAATCCCCCCACATATGGTATCCCACATCACTAACTTTGGGATTACAGTACAGCTAGCAAATCCCCCCACATATGGTATCCCACATCACTAACTTTGGGATCACAGAAGAAGATCATTCCTTACTAAAGTCAGATCATAAGTAAAAGAGGTGATTGGATCTTCAAATGCACAGATGCTTGCACAAGGCTACAGAGATCACAAAGAACCAGGGAAATATAATACTACCTGTAACTGCCTCTCAGAACAACATATTGCTTAAAACATAACTTGGGAGAAATTATACTAGTTACCAAACATGCTTAGATATAGCCTTGAGAAAAACATGTAGCAGTAACAGGCTTCTGGAGGAGAGGATGATATACGTCCTTGAAGCCAAGCAGCTAGGGATGCCTGGCTCACTCAGGGTAGAATGCCTCCTGTTTCATTTTTCTGTTATCTCCCCTTTCCCAGAAAGCATCAGCAGTTAGTTAGACAATCCTTTCATTTGAGCTTGCTCACTGCAGGTCATGTAATCTATGACCAGACATGTTTTTCCCTTCTTCTTACTTATCTACAAGACTCATGGTCAATGTGTAATCTACTCTGGCTTTGTTGGTTGTTACTCACTTTCTAATAAATATGAGACTAAGGAGTTATTCGGGGCAACAGTCTTTTCTACTGTTGCCTCCTGCTCACATTCTCCTGCAGCTGACTTGTTTGTACCTCATTTTTCTCCCATGCATCATCAGGAGGCAGCAACCACCAAAGGAAACAGTAAATTTCCAGTAACTAACCACAAAGGCATAGATAGACATGAATTGCCTGACAACTAATTCAAAGTAATTGTTATAAAGATAATCACAGAGCAACAGGAAAACACAGATAAAAATATGTATATAATGAAATCTGGAAAACAATACTTAAACAAAATGAGTCAATTAAAGATATAGAAAATAATGAAGAAACAAAATTTTTGGAGCTGAAGAATACAATGATTAAACTGAATAATTCAGCAGAAAGCTTCAATATGTGACTGGATCAAGCAGAAGATAGAATCAGTGAACTTAAAGACTGATCATTTGAAATTAACCAATTAGAAGAGAAAAAAAAAATAAAAGAATAAAAAGGAATGGAGAAAACCTATGTGACTTATAGGATGCCATTCAGAGAAAAAAATCTGTATATTTTTTGAGTCCCAGAAAAAGAAAAAGAAAATAATCAGAAAGCTTATTTGATGACTTCCCAAGTATAAGTAGAGATATGGTTATCCAACTTCATAAAGTCTGTAGGTCCCCAAACAAATTAAACTCAGAGATTTTCTCCAAGAAACAATATAATAAAAATGTAAATGTTCAAAGGCAAAGAAAAAATCCTGGAAGCAGCAAGAGGAAAGAAGCTTGTCACTTATAAGAGCTATGGGGTAATTTCTCAGCAGAAACTTTACAGGCCAGGAGAGAATGAATGATGTAGTCGATGTGATTAAATGAAAACAAAAAACTGCCAACCAAGAATACTTTATCTGGCAAAGTTATGTTTCAGAAATAAAGGAGAAATAAAGACTTTCCCAGACAAACAAAAGCTGAGGCAGTTCATCACCACTAAACCTGCCTTACAAGAAATGCTGAAAGGAGTTTTTCAAGCCAAAGTGAAAGGATGATAATCCATAACATGCAAACTAAAAATATGAAATGCATGGATAAAGGTAAATATATAGTAAAATTCAGAATACTCTGATACTGCAATATGGTGTTGTATAAATCACTAATTCTATTATAAAAGTTATCTGACAGAAATATTAAAAAGAGCTATAGTTACAATCTGTTAATGAATGCACAATATCAAAAGATGTGACTTGCGATACCAAGATCATAAAACATGGGAGGGACTAAAATGGTGGAGGTTCTGTGTGTGAATTCTGGACTTTGTGTTTAGATGAATAATAAACACTGCAGGAGGTTGTTTCACACCTGGAAATTGGCATCATCAAAGGGGAATTGAAATTCTCTTGTCAGTATTTTAGCCAGTTTCTGGATTTGATGTTGCTCTAGTTACATTCAGTATATCACAGACTCCAAAAGTCTCCAGCAGTGGGATGCTGGTATATAATTCCTAGGGTGGGAAGCAAGATTCCATTATTTATATATAAATGCATTCGAATTTCAGTATCATCCTCAGCTTTCTCCTGACTTTGCATTCCTGCCCCCTCAGTATTCCCTTCACATGATTGCTCCTTTACTAGCACCATCCTGATTTTGAAGGAAGTGTTCTTGCTTGACTCTAGAGGTCCAGTCTCAGTCTTACAGAGGCTTTGTGAGCCAGAAATTCAGAAGAGAGAATTTTCCAGTGTTTCTCCCATTTGATTTCAGCCAAAGACTGCCTTGTGTTTGGGAAGGGAAGAGAAGTTTTGAAGGGAGTTTTCTATCCCTCGGCCAGTGGTAGATTGTTGTTGACTTCTTGCTTATGTCATTTAGAATCATGTTCCCAATAGGACTTCTCATCCTGACTCCCAGTGCAAGAGATTTTTTTTCCTCTTTCTTTTCTTCAGTAGTTTATCTTCACCTATGCCCTGGGGTTATAAAAGTTTCCTGCCTTTTCCCCCACCTGCTTAAGTTATTATAAATGAAGGCCATGAGAATGGATGGGATTTTGGTTCTCAGAATCACCAAAGATGACTCTCAGTAATCTCCTGCCCCATCCCCAATCTTTCTCCTAACTACCCTATGGAAGCCTCTGGAAAACAGCTCATGTGTGAATACAGACAATCCTTGGACTGGGAATTCTTAGTTATTCTAAAATATCATGCTAGCCCATACTTAACCTACAAGAGATCATTAGGATTGTAGCTGTTTTATTCTTACTTAATTTTACAGTGGCCAAGGCTTTCTCTCGTGCTCTGCCACTAGGAAAACTATTGGGTATCCCACTCTCCTTAGAAAGAGTCCTCGCTCTTTAGGAGTCAAATCAGTTGGTTGCCCTGCAAGTTTAACTTTCTAATAGACTTAAGAAAAATTAAGATTTTTCTCATGGATAGGGTAGAAGCAATATTGTGGATTTCTAAATTGTAGGCAGAGCTGGAACTCTATACTAATGTTTTTTTTTTTTTTTAAGATTTTATTTATTTATTTGATAGACAGAGATCACAAGTAGGCAGAGAGGCAGAGAGAGAGGAGGAAGCAGGCTGTCCGCAGAGCAGAGAGCCCGATGCGGGGCTCGATCCCACGACCCCGGGATCATGACCTGAGCCGAAGGCAGCAGCCTTAACCCGCTGAGCCATCCAGGGGCCCCTATACTAATGTTTTTTAATGTAAATTTCAGAAAATAAAATAGGTAACCTTTTAAAATCTAAAATGTCTACATTTATAAAAAACAAATGGAAGTTCAAAAATACATGCTATTCATTCATTTTTAGATTTATGTTTCAGGTTATCTGCTGCCTTTTGCAGTTACTGACATTAAAAGACAAGCGTGACTGGTATTTTTCTAAGGTAAAAGAACTGAGTTGGTTAAGCAACTGCCTTTGGCTCAGGTCATGATCCTGGAGTCCCCAGATGGAGTTCTACATTGGGCTCCCTGCTCAGCAGAGAGTCTGCTTCTCCTGCTGACCTCTCTCCTCTTATGCTCTCTCTCTCTCTCTCACAAAAATAAATGCATAAGTAAATAAATCTAAAAAAGAAAAAAAAAAAAAGAACTGAGAAAGAGAATTCCACTTGTTTCCCTAAAATTGCTTTTAAATTCTAATCAGGTCCATTAACTTGCAAAGATAATAAGGAATACTTAAAAGATAACTGTAACTATCCTGATTGTCATAGAATTTATTGAAGGGAATGCTTTTCTTATGTGGATTTCTATTTTTAACCTTCTTTTTAGTGTGGTAAAGATATGTAGAGACATCTACCCCATAACAAAATTTTAAGTGTAAAGTACATTATTGTTAACTATAAGCATGTTATTTTACAACAGATTTCTAGACTTTTTTTTTTTATCTTGCATGATCAAAACTCTATACTCATTGAAAAGTAACTTCCTACAACCCAAAAATTGCACTATTAGGTATTTACCCCAAAGATACAGATGTAGTGAAAAGAAGGGGCACATGCACCCCAATGTTCATGGCAGCAATGTCCACAATAGCCAAACTGTGGAAGGAGCTGAGGTGCCTTCAACAGATGAATGGATAAAGAAGATGTGGTCAATATATACAATGGAATGTTACTCAGCCATCAGAAAAGGTGAATACCTACCATTTGTATCAACATGGATGGAACTGGAGGGAATTATGCTGAGTGAAATAAGTCAAGCAGAGAAAGGCAATTATCAAATTGTTTCACTCATATGTGGAACATAAGGAATAGAGCACAGGACCACAGGGGAAGGAGGGAAAACTGAATGGGAAGAAATATAGGGGGTGACAAGCCATGAGAGACCCTGGACTTCAAGAAACAAACTGAGGATTACAGAAGGAGGTGGGAATGGGGTAACCAGGTCATCGGTATTAAGGAGGGAACATGTGGTGATCAGCACTGGGTATTGTATGCAGCTGAATTTGTACTATATGTTGGCTAACTGAACATAATAATAAACTTAAAAAAAAAAAAACTAACTCTATACTTCCCTTCATGTCCATCTCCAGGAAACTGCCTCTGTTTGTGAGTCTGACTATTTCTGATACCTCATGTAAGTGGATCATATAGTTTTTGCCCTTCTGTAACTGGTTTATTTCACTTAACATAATGTCCTCACCATGGATGAAACTTGACAACATTATATTTAACATTTGATCTCAAACCCTAATTCTAGTAATTATAAAATATCCATCTATCTTATGTTAGAGGAAATTTGCTTAGCAAAACTAAATATTGCTTACTTTTTAAAAGGTTTTGTTTATTTATTTGAAAGAGAATGAGCAAGAGACCGAAAGAGAGAGAGAGCGAGAAGGAGCAGGGGGAGGAGTAGAAGCAGGCTCCCCTCTGAGCAGGGAACTCTACATGGGCTCCATCCCGTGACTCTGGGATCATGACCTGAGCCCAACACAGACACTTAAGCAATTGAGCTACCCAGGTGCCACCAAAATGAGAACAATTCTTAAACATTTCAACAAGATTACAATCAGAGTAGAAGTTGTGGGCAATTGCAACAGTAGCTAAATTGGTAACCAAAAAGAAAATTAAGTCAGTCACTTGAGGAAAGAATATGGGAAGAGAAAAATCCAACCTTCTAAAGTATTGAAGTTGGTAGCATCAAAATGCATCACAACTGGAACTAGTTATGGTTAAAACTTGTTGGTCTGACATCATCACCTGTTTCACATTACCATCTCTACCAAATAAGCAAATATACCAGATACTAGTCTGATGTAATATGGCATGAACAAGATTTGTAATCATCAACCCTGATTTAAATCCTGTATTCAGTTGTTAAATGACTTTGGACCAATTATTTACTCTTCTGCAAAATGGACACTAACACCCTAATTCCCAAGGTAGGAAGATTAGAAAATAATGATAATCATTTATATAGAACATCTACTATATTTTCAATTGCATGAAAGAATCAACTTTCTTTGTCTACTTTAATTTTATTTTTTAAAAGTTTTCAAAGGTTCTTTGAGGTGCTTTATCATTCTGCCTGCTTTATTTCAAAAAGAGGCACCTGGCACAGGTTCACCTCTGGATTACTCAGGGTCATCAGATAATCTCTCCTTTCTTTGAAGTCTTCTATCAATTACTGTCAATGTGATTCAAGCAGCAATTAATCACCTTCCACCTTATGACATCTCCTCTCTTGTTTTCCTATACTGCTAATCAGCAGCTTTATTTTCAAATTAACTGTTGATAACTTTCTTTACCTGTTAATTTGTAAGCACCTTGAAAGCTGGGATTATCACTAAGATTTTGTCTATCCAGCAAAGTATTAACAAATATAATAAACTGAAAGTTTACTGCTGAAAGTTGTTGATATGTTTTTAAAAATAAACCGTGCTTGTTCAAATCTATATCCAGTAAGACAATAAAGTGCTCCAAAGGTACACAAAATTTTTGTTCCTGCATTGACTATTAACCACTGAATTATGCTTATGTAATTTTTAATATTTCTGTCATTGTGTATTTTTTAATGTATCCATCTCAGTTCTTCTTCTAGCTTCGTGATTTCTAAATTGTCTTCTATTACCATGGATCAGCTCAGATATCTCTAATTTATTTTATCACAACTTGCATCTAGTAAACTGTCCAGTGAGGCACAGTCTGCCACCAAACAAGTGCATATGAATTGTGAAAGCGATTTTTCTCAGTATACTTGGGCCTTGTATTACTGACTCCTTTTCTGGATGAGATTTATATTATCGTTTTTCAAAATGTAGTACTTTGGTGATCTGTATTGAATCCTTTGGAAAAACTCTTAGAAATACAGATTACTTGGTCATATCTAAATATTCTTTTTTTAAAAAAATATTTTATTTATTTAGTTAACAGAGAGATCACAAGTAGGCAGAGAGAGGGAGGAAAGCAGGCTCCCTGCTGAGCAGAGAGCCCGATGCAGGACTCGATCCCAGGACCCTGAGACCATGACCTGAGCCAAAGACAGAGGCTTAACCCACTGAGCCACCCAGGTGCCCCATATCTAAATATTCTAATGAATAGAATAATGTAGTAATAATAAACTGCAACTGCTATCTGAGAAACCACAGGTAACTCAATGTTTGAAAATTTCTATGAACTTAACAAAGCTTATGGTGCCAACTTCCATTTCCCTAACCAATTCTCATATGTTTCTTTTTCATTGCAGTTTTTAGTGAGACATTGTTTGCATGAATGATAATGTTAATTGTGGAGTTTTAATTAGTAACATTCAAGGAAAAGTCAAAAAAAAAAAAAAAAGAAAAGAAAGAAAGAAAAAGAGGACACATAGATTATACCAGATCAAGTCCCTGCTATTTCTCTTTGCAGCATGCTTCATTTGTTTTTTCACATTATTTTACATATTTTATTTGTTGACATATTAAATTTTTCATTCTTTCTGCATATATTTATTGATTTCTTTGTCAGGACCTATCCCGTGTTCCTCTCTATATTTTTCCACATTTCTTTCTGTCCTAAATATATTTTGGATAAGGATAAATGTATGTATGTGTGCATGCACACACACACACACACACACACACACACAGCCCACAGCCTTTGAAGTCTTTACTACATACAGGTTTTAAGCCAAAGATTTCATAAATCTTCATAATTCTATTCAAGTATCACAAAAATTCTCATTTCAGATGGGAACTCAATGTGGAAACTGAGATAAGTAAAATGAAATTACCCAATGTCACACAACTAGAATTTATCAGAATAAAAATTTAAACTCAGGATAGCATAGCAAAGCCATGTTATTAACTTTTAACTCTTCAGAAAACCATTAGAGACTTCTACATTTCTCTTCCACATATTAAAAACAATTCCTAAACAATAATTTTGTTATCCATGGCATCATTTACAAAAAAATAAATTGGCGTGTGTTAGCAAAGAACTAAAATGTTATCTGGTTTCTGAAAGCTACAGGCCTATATGTTGGAAAGAACAGGAACCAAATTCTTAAAAAACTAAGGCAGTTGCTAAAATATAGGTATAAAGATAAGATGTAACATTAATTAATGAATGTAAATTTCTGAATTAATCCACCTTAATCAACTTTCTTGCCACTTCTCACAAAATACTGCATGTATCCCAATGCTGATGCTTATATTAATCCCATACCTCCACTTTTCAGGGTGAATCTAGTTTTGATTCTTGTCAGGTTGCTACATACTGTTTTCTTATAGAAATAATTCCCTTTGCGGTTGATGTATAGAAAATGCAAGATAAGTGATAAAGCAAAGAAGAAGCTTTCTTTGAAGGATTCTGAGAATCTTACGCTTTGACAGTCAAATTGAAAGTGGATATGAACATAAATTGTCTTCCAACATGAGTGGATTAGGACAAATTCAAAGATACAGAAACAAACATATATACACACAGAAAGGGGTAGAGAGGCAAAGAGAGAGAGTCCTAGCTATGTAAAAGCAAATTCAAAGATGATATAACATTCCAGTGTTCTATGTATGCCAGGATCTTCATTCAAATTTGCCCAGGCATGACATAACTGTCCCCTTACACGTGTTTTATCCAATTTCCCTCATCTGTCCCTCAAGGTACAGTTCTACAGCTCAATACTCAACTTTTTTTTTTTCAAGAGGATTTTCAAAATTCCTGTTTCTTCTCCCATAAGAATCACTATGACATATTAGATCACTGGATCACTAAGACATATTTGCAGTCATCACTTGACTACTATTTCTGACAGTGACTGAGACAGGAATTCTGTGCATCATATATTACCTGTTTTGCACTGACCCACACTACAGTGACACATCTCTGATTTTCATGTTTGACAATAAATTCTCAGAAGCTGGGGACTTTCTGATTCAACTAGGAATAGTACACAAAATAGGTGTCCCTAACTATTAGTTCAAAATAGATGAATATAAAGAGACTCATATGCTTGTAGATATGAGTTTCAAAATATTTCCTGTATATAACTCACGTGCTATTGTGGTTAATTGCACATCATAGCACAAAAGCCTGTCCATCTTCCTGTACAAATTTCAACTAATGACAAACAAGTTTCAATCAAAACGAAAGCTGATTTAACAAGACTGAAGAGAAATTAATGCTTGTATATATTAAGTGATATTCCTTTTTTTTAACCTTAACACAACATTGTTCATTGTTCACATAAAATCACCAAAAAGTAGAGGTAAATTTTTCATTTAATTGTGTGAAAGGTAGAAACCAAGTCCATGAAGTTAATTAGTATATGCAAAACAGCAGTTACCTAATGGAAGGGATAGAAATATGACCAAACACACTTCTACAGCATTTCACCACCTGATAATGTACCTACTGACTCTTACATTGGTATCCAAATATGTTATTTGCTTTCTCTGAGTTATAAGAAACACAGCCAAAATAATACCCCAATACATGTTTGTCCTTTTGCTTTGTTCTGTTTTTTGTTGGTTGTGGATGTAGTTGTTGTCATTTTGTGGTGGTAGTGGTGGTGGTGGTGGTGAAATGTCTCTTTTCTGCAGTACGTAGGCTAGATGATGTGTTTAGTGGAAAACCAATCCTCCTAGGACAGTTGAGAACTAAAATGTTGGACTATTGTCCTCTAGGAATAAATACCATCTCTATTTTTCTGTATGTGGATATATTTATGGCTGCATGCTATTATATTTATTTTTCATTCCTTGGATCTCAACTTTGAGGGCTTTCATTAAATATGAATGCTATGTGTGCCCCCAAAATAAGAGTTAAGCTCTCCTGTAGCATGATAATTATTTCTTTTCCTCATGGGAAATTCACAAATCTCTCTTCTAGTTAAAAGCACTACTTACACATTTAATGTCTATTAAAAATAAAGGAGAGGAAACTGTTCCTACCCACAATCTGGAATCTAACATTCTAGAAAAAAGCAGGGAATGCCATATCTGAGTGTTTTTTCCCCCCATTATTTATTTGGGCTGAGAAGTTCAGAGAATCCATGGGTAATGAAATTTTCATGCTGGCATAAATGGAAATTTGAGACGATCTAAATCCAACTTTCCCTAATAATTTTGTCTCCAAAGCCCTTCTCACCGTGACATCTTATTTGTAAATATCTCATGGATTTAACAACGTTATTATTATTGCAGGATACAGAAATGATAGAGTTTTTAAACATCTCTTCTTTTTACAAACTGAGAAATGCAGCTAAACTGGTATCTAACAATATTGTTAAGTGTACTCAATTTGTTAAATTTCAAAGCATTTTATATAGTATCTGTCACATAGAGTTAAATAAACACATATAATTTAGGCTAAATACATGACCAACAGTGTTTCTAGAAAGTTCACTTAAATAAAATGATTTACAATATTCATAATGGAAAGAAAAATACATGCTCCATTTTTTAAAAGTAGCACATGCTATTTAATTATAGGTACTACTTTAAATTTTTCTTTTTCTAAGGGCATACATTGTTAAGAAACAAATCTAACTATAAAATGCTATTCTGCCATGTAGATCCAGAACTTACATTAAAGTGTAGATTAAACTTTAATCCAATAGGGCCAAAAATGCCTTTGGTTTTTTAGTTGTTTTCTTTTAACATTTTGAGTTCTTTTTATAAATAACAAATATTAAAAATAAATATTTTCTGATTAATATTTATAAGCAGTTACTTAACGGTAACATGTTATGGATTTGGGCATTGTATTCTCACTAAAAATTCAGCTATAGCCATCTGTATATGTTCACCATTTAGTAAAGGATTTCGTAGTACTTGAGTAGTAAATGACTTTGATCAAATGAATGAGTCTAGTGTATATTTAGAATAACTTGAAGCAGGTTTGCACAATTATTAACTTTATTCTCATCTTTAATTTCTTGCATTTGTATTACTAATACTTCCCATATTTTAACCACTGAACTCTGGTGAATTTCAGAGCAAATTTAAAACTATAGATAAAAAAAATTATAGAATAATAAAAATGACCTTATGTAATAAATTGTACTACCAGTTACATGTCATACTAAATAGGCATATTTAATTGGTGAAAAAATACCAAATTCCAAGTGTTGAAGAATCATTTGAATGAATGAGTGATCGGTGCATCCCAGTTTAATTGCCCCAAGCCATGTACATCTGAACTCCAGTTCTTGTTTCTTCATCACAGATGTGGCAATGGGAGACTCCATTCTCACCAAGGGTTATCTTTTCAGCACCTACCCTAGTGCCTGATGGTGATCCCTAGGTAGTGCCCCGAAGCAAACAGCACTTCATAGAACTACTGTCTTCCTTTGGTTATATACATTCTTGGAGCCTAGAGACTCTACCTGTAATAGTAGTTGATACAATCTGTTTGCAATATAGTGTAAAATTGTGGCATGCAGTGATCTAAAATATAACTCTGTGACTGAATCTAACTACAGATTGTAAATAGGTTACCATGTTGTTTTTAACTGGTAAGCTCCCCTGGCCCTTCTCCACTTGCTTACCAAGCCCCGGCAATAGGAATCAGATGAAGGCTGGGAAAGGAGAAATTAAGGCTATCTTGGGACTCATTTAATTATTTGCCTAATCAGTGAAAATGGATTTAGATGATTTTCTACCTGATCAAAAACTAGAGAAGTGAGGAAGTGAGCCATTCTCCATGTACAGCCAGGGATCCTGTTAAGGACTGAAATATGTGCCCCAAAAAATCCATGTATGGAAGCTCTAACCCCAAGTGGGACTTTATTTGGAGATAGGGCCTTTGAAGTGGTAATTAAAGTTAAATGAGGTCACAAATTTGGAGACCTAATCTGATGGGATTGGTGTCATTATTAACAAGAGGAAGATACACTGAGATTCTCTCTCTCCTCATGAAAGTCCTCATGAGGACAAAGCAAGGGAACAGCCATCTACAAACCAGGAATAGATCACCAGAAACCAACCTTGACTATACCTTCATGTTGAACATCCAGCCTTCAGAATTGTGAGAAATAAATTTTGTTGTTTAAGCCACAGAATTATATTTTGTTATGACAGTCTGAGCTGACTAGAGCAGTTCACAAGAAGAGAGGTTAGAAGTGATTCCAAGCACAGATCTTTAGAATGGCTAAGTGACTACCCAGCAGAGATTAAATTCTAACTTGGTCTCCTTCTACAAGGGAAGACGGAAGTTGGGGGGGGGGGCGTGGAGGGGGAAGGGGAATTTCACCTCTGGCAGATTTGACCTTCTACATCATGTGGTGAATGGTTCCAGCAGGAAATTGTAAAGCCTCTCCAGAATATTAACAAGTCTTAAATAAACTAAAGAAACTTTCTACTTTGTTAATCCTATGGGTTCAATTATAGAATAGACTAAGATTTATTTGCTGACAAAGTCTCATCGTTGCAAAAAACTTGTCAAGATTAGGATTAAGATTGGGAGGTCAGTTCCTTACTAAGGCATCTACAAATTGATGTCTGTTTTGTTTTGTTTTGTTTCCTCAGTGCACCCATTTCTCTAACTAGAAAATAAATTCACTTTTTAGTAGAAAATTACCTTCAGTTCTATGTTGATACCATCATTTGCTTTGTTTTCATTTGGAAGCTCATAGATTGGCTATGAGCTGGGTTTTATATTGGCTCTGCCAAATGATCAAGAGATAATACGGGGATACCTGGGTGGCTCAGTGGGTTAAAGCCTCTGCCTTTGGCTCAGGTCATGATCCCAGGGTTCTGGGATCAAGCCCCGCATAGGGCTCTCTGCTCAGTGGGGATCCGGCTTCCTCCTCTCTCTCTGCCTGCCTCTCTGCCTACTTGTGAGCTCTCTCTGTTAAATAAATAAACAAAAATCTTAAGAAAAAGAGAGATAATACGGCCTTCTGCAGGAAATAGAGATAATATAAAAATTAAAAGACTGAAGAGATTTTCCAAGGGAGCTTTGAATAGGATAGTCACACTGCCTCATAGCATGAAAACAAAAACAAAAACAAAAAACATGGTGCCACTTAGGAGTCCAGGTGAGAAAAAGGACAGTAAAGTAGTTATTAAAAGGGGTTACCCAAAAATCAATTTAATTTAGAGTAATATAGTTTATATAGTAAAGATAACCAATCTAGTCATTGCTTTGACCTCACTGTTGAAGGTATGACAAAAATTCATCCAAATACAAAATGAATTTTAATATAGCATATCAGAATATGTACTTCAGACCCACTTAATTTTAAAGCCTTTCTCCTGATCAGTTGGAGACTCATGAAGACCTAAAGCCCTATCCAACACCTATATCTTACAGTATAGAAAGAAATATCATCTCCAATTGTCATGAATCTGAAGAGAATTGTTATTTGAGAGGTTATATTTGCCCAACTTCCATCTCACAGTTTCAATAAATTCAGACAAGTAATAGCTAGAACTTGATGAAGAATTCTATTGAGAGTAGGCAAAGAAACTACAAAAAGAATGCATTTATTTATCCAATTTTCAGTGTGTTCAAAGCTAGCTACAAGACACAAGATTTTTGTTATTGTTGTTAGAATAATGGCAAGTGAAGGCAGTAAAGTAGTCAATAGGAGTTAGTAGAGAAGCCAAGTTCGTGATGAAGAATCAAGTATTGATCTTAATCCATAGAAGTGGGTATTTTGGAATCAATAACTGTGACTGCCTAAGGGAGCAGGGCTTGAGGAAGCACAGTGGGAGCTCTGAAAATGCCATGACTTAGCCACAAGTAACACAAATCCAATTTACTGGATACTTGTCACCTGAGAGTTTTTCCAGTGCTGTCACAAAGATGGCAATGTCAATGGTTAGGCCACCAGAAAAATGGAGAAGAAGTTATGACAGTGGAAAAATCGGCTTTTCTTCTGCTAAATCAGTGGTAATAATTAGAGAAGAGAAATCTCGGGAAAACAGCCTATCAAACTGCTAAAAAAAGATTACTATGATTCCAAACAATAAACTCCAAACGCAAAACCGTAGTGAGAGCACCTGCATATCTGAAATAACAGATGTTTACATCCTAAGAACTGCAAACAAAATAAAAGATTATGAGTTTATTTCACACATTTTATTGTGAAGTGTTAATGAACTAATCTGCGTTCATTTTTATCCAAGAAATTGTCTATTGTGCCCTCTACACAATGCAATAAGCTCTCAGGATTGGGGTTAAACATGGTCATCTCTTTTTGTTTAAATGAACCATCCTTAAGCACTGATATGAATGAAATATGTTCTTACCTATTCCTTATAGTTCAAATATGATATGTTGCTTCTGTTCATACCCTAGAAAAATAATTATAGCTAATTTCTTCCTGAAATTTTTAGGGGTATTATTAAGTGTTACCTTTGGATGTATTACAGGTGTTTCATATAAATTAAATAAATGGCTTCCAATAAGACAAAGGTTTAGAGGCCCTATTCAGTACCTTAATGACCCTTCACATGTATTGATGGCATAGGCATTTTTATATCATAATCTTCCTCATATTTCAAAGCATTGCTCCAGTCCTGAGCTCTTTATAAAGCATTTGGTTTTTACATGTTGTATTAAAGGCTGCCAAGATTGGTTTTATTTTTTCTAAAGTCTCCCTGCCCTTACAATAAATTTTACATGCTCAAAAATTTGCTTTCTCACTTCCAGAATGACCATGTGAGTCTTTAGCAGACCTGCTTCCCAGTTAAGCAAACATTTCATTGGTAAAATAGAAAGTATATTTAAAAAATAAATATAACTTGAATTTTTCCTAAGAGCACATAGAAAATGAAGAAACGGTTATTTAAGAAAATCTATTAAATATTAGTAAGGACAGCAAGAAATTTGTGTGTGTGTATGTGGTATAAGATCCATGATGTGCTCCTGCATCCACCTTCATACCCACTCACTGTGAAGGAAACTCTACACTACATGTCTATGGACAAGGTGATGGGTACTTTCTTCTCCTAGTACCCAACCTAAAGCCATGGTTTTACTCTACTAGGTGTAGGCACCCGAAGTCTCTCATCCTCCTCCCCACCAATATGTTGCAGAAGTTCTACTCCAGGTAGCTGTGGCCAAGAGGATTGGAGTTTCCTTATCTACCAAATCCCAGTCACAAAGTGTTGAGAATACTGAGAACTCATTGGCTTGCTTGTAGGTTGCTGGTTCCATGATGAAAGACCCAAACCAAGATGACCAGGGGCTAACATCCCCAGGTATCATCTAACCCATAAAGTAGGTGTGTCCATCTGGAAGAAGGCCATTGTTTCCAGGCCCAGTGTAATGGCATAGAGGTCCTTTCCAGGGATGAGCCAAACTGTAAGAACAGAGATTTCAGCCACTTTCCCTAAGGGTACCAACTTTATTTGGTACAGAGCAAGCAAAGTTTATGCCCAAAGAACACCTTGGTAGTAAGCAAATAAGAGGAGGTTATTAGCACAATGAAAGTAGTAGCAACAAGCAAACCAACAGACTGACTCAAAGTTTAGTAGAGAGAACTAGGGAAAGAGACAGCTAAGAAACCCCCTCCTGAGATTGGAGGAAGCACTGGAGATCAACAATGCCTTGTCATTGCCAAGTTGCTCACTTGAAATGAATCACATTGTTGGGCAATTTGTGCCCCCAAGCTGTTGTTAAAAACAATAGAACACTTAGCTAGCAATTAGTGGAGGGAAACAGCTGGGTATGAGGCAGACCAGCTAGAAGTTTGTTTGTTTGTTTATGAATGCAAATTCTTTTTTTTTAGCTTACTTATTTATTTATTTGGCAAAGAGAGACACAGTGAGAGAGGGAGGACAAGCAGGGGGAGTTGGAGAAGGAGAAGCAGGCTTCCCCTGGAGCAGGAGGCCAGATGGGGGGCTCAATCCCAGTATCCTGGGATCATGACCTGAGCCAAAGGCAGATGCTAAACAGCTGAGCCACCCAGGTGCCCCCAGAATCTTAAGTTTAACAGAGAGTTCAGGAAGAGATAATCCAAGAAATTGACAGACTATGGTAATCCTACATGTTTAGAGACTGCCCAATCCCAACCAGTGTCTCTGAGGAGTGACATCAGAAGTTATACACTGTAATGGAAATAGACTGCACTGGATTAGTCCAGCCAGGTTACTACAAAAATCAACATCAGCAGGCCCTTGGAGGTGGAGTATAGGATGAGGCTGGGATGTGGTACCCAGAGTGGCTATAATCTGTTTTCAAAATGTCCAGTTTTTAATTGCTCCACTTGCTTATGTTTTTGAATGAAACAGGTAAGAACTAAATGCACATAGGTGAATATTAAAAGAAATACATTAAAAAAAGATAGCTGTGACAGTATGAGGATTGTGGTTTATAATTAATGTATATATATTTAAGAAATATTTAAAATAAATTTAAATAAAGCATACTTTATTCCTAACAGGAAAAATTAAATACATAAAATCATACATTCATACATACATACACGCATACATACATAAAATGTCCAGTTTTTAACAAAAAGTAAAATAGCATGAAAAGACCAGGAGAGTATGATCCATATACAGGAAAAAAAAATGCATGCAATAGAAACTTTCTTTGAGAGTACCCAAATGCAAGGCTAGGCAAAGGTGTCAAAGAACCTTTTATGACTATACTCAAGAAATTAAAAGACGTTATATTTAAGGACTTAAGTGGAGATGATGATAATGTCTCGTAAAAAAGAAAATAGTAAGAAAGATAAAAATTGCAAATGAACCAAATGGAAAGTTTGGAGTTGAAGTATGATAACAAAAATGGAAAACTCACTAGGGAGGTTCAATAGATTTCAGCTAGAAAAATCTACAAATTTGAAAACAGAGATTATGCAATCTAAAGAACAATGAAGAAAAGTGAACAGAGCCTCAGAAAAATATGGAAAACTACTAAGTGCATGAAATTTTGCATAATGGGGACACAAAAACAGAATAAAAAGACAAAGAGTTCAAAAATGTATTTGAAGAAATAATGGCTGAACACCTTTGTGCATCCAAGAATTTCCATGAGCTCCAAAGAAATCTATCCTGAGACATATCATAGTTAAAACATTGAAAGAGAAAAAGGAAATTTTGAAAGCGGCAAAAGAAAAACCACTCATTATGCATCCATCAGAGCCCCAATAAGACTAACACCTGACATTTCATCATAATTATATACTTTCCCAAATGGGCAGGAGTAATTTTAATAATAAATGACTATTTAAAATTAAAAGACCATGCAACAAAAGTTATGCTTCTAGATGATAGTACAAAATTGCTTAACTACCTTTTATAGAGTTTTGTACATTTATAAAACAACAAACGTATAATCTGAATATATAAGTCTATGGTCTTGATTTATGAAAGTGTTATTCTTGAATCAATATAGAAAATAGAAGATGGTAGCAAAAATATTTATAACACATGATAGCATTTTAAGTGCTAAGTACCAGGTATATTGGTACAGGAAATATTACATTACTTACCTTGTCAGATTTTGCACAAAAGATTGAGTTTCATGGCTACCAAGATCCTACTGAAATCCTGGAAAAATAATCAAAAATTCTAAATTCTGGGTGCCTGGGTGGCTTGGTGGGTTAAGCTGCTGCATTCTGCTCAGGTCATGATCCTAGGATCCTGGGATTGAGTCTCACATCGGGCTCTCTGCTTCGGCAGGGAGCCTGCTTCCCCCTCTCTCTCTGCCTGCCTCTCTGCCTACTTGTGCTCTCTGTCTGTCAAATAAATAAATAAAATCTTTTAAAAAAAGATTAAAAAAAATTCTAAATTCACATATATGAAATTTAATGGAATGGTAATCCTTCATTAGACAAGAAATTTCCACAGAATCTGGAAGCAAAAACCCCAGTTTGCTCATATGTTGGACTATACCTGAAGACTATACCTGATCTATTTTCCCCAAAATTGAAATAGCTGCTGTGTTTTGGAATCCCAGATTAACTACATTCTCCTTCTGGCCATTCCAGGGTCTCTGCACACTCATCCACTAATGCAAAGATACTTTATAAACTTTCTATCATATCCACAACTCCTATGCATAGGGTTTCTTCATTCTAAAATACAAGTAGACACTCAAAGTACAACATATATTTGAAGGAAATCACTAAAGACAAAATGTTAAGATCAATGAATGTAAAACTGGTACCAGAGGTTAGAGAGCAATAAAGGAATGCAAGAGTTTAAAAACCATGACTCTGGAAAGGATTTTTAGGGAGCTAGAACTCGTCTGTATCATCTGGTAATTAGGAAATGTAGGCTTACATATATTTGTACACAGTTTGTAATTGTGAGCATCTGACATTATTCATTGGTCAACACCCTGTGAACTAATTAGCACAATGAATGACATCTCTGTCAAAACACTACTTAAACAGAATATGAGAGAAAAAGAGAGACTCCAGGACCAGCAATGAATCCGGCATGTGAATTTAAAGGAAGAGGTGATAACAAAAAAGACAGAGAGATAATAGTTAATATGCAATAATAGTAATTCTTCTGTGGTTAAAATAACTTACATGTAGTAATAATTTATATGTGGCTACAAGTAAGTTTTTCTCAACTAAAAGAGATATGGCCCTTCAGATTGAAAAGGCTGAATACCAATAAGGAGGTATTTTAAGGCTCATTTTAATGAGCCATACTTAGACATACTGTTATGTAATTTAACAATAAAAAAATGTCCTACAGGCTTCTGGATAAAATAGAATAAGATAAGAATGTGTGGGGAGGCTGTTGCCTAAACATCCCAGGCACAGGTTAAGCCTTTTGGTTCAGGTCATGATCTCAGGGTCATGAGATCCAGCCCTCAGTGTGGCTCCACACTCAGCAGGGAATCTGCTTGAAGACTCTTTCTCCCTCTCTTTCTGCCCCTCCCCCTGCTCACATGCACATGTTCTCTCTCTCTCTAAAATGAATAAATAAATCTTTATAAAAAAGAATGTGAATTATTTTCTCATGTCTAATCATTAACATTAAAGCTGGTATTAAGATAATGCTAAGAGTTAGCTAAAAGTTTCTTTCTCTACTCCCCATGACCCACCAGCAGAAAAGGGCACAGGAGATTTTGAGGAAAAATAGTTTTGAACATGTGCTTCAGCTTAAACATTACTAAAATAGTTATTCAAAACCTTGCCATTGCAAAGAAATCAATGTATTTCTGTTTCATACACAATTTCTGAGGAGGATACTTGAAGATGTACTTCAGCTAATAAGGAGTAGCTACCACAAAAGTGAAACACATGGGTTATAATAGTTCAGTGGAGAAATCTCAGGATCTCAATAATTTGGACAAGAATTTTATTTGATTTGAATTAGAATACCAATTCAGGTGCTTGCTTTGACAGCACATATAGAATACCAATTCAGAGGCCTCCATGAAACGTGTTTTTCAGGATAAAAATGGAATAGTGTTAATAATGTATATAACACAAGAATGTTTTAAGATATCCTTAATATGGTGAGTACAGGAAAAATAATAAAAGTGAAAAACTATTTTTAAAAAAACTAGGGGGAACTAGCAAACAAACAAAAGAAAAGCACAAGAAGTTGTTCCACAAATAAAGTAAACCAAAGAGTGCCATATTTTGAGTATTTGATGCAGTGAAAAGACATCTAAAATACCTGCAGTTGTTTCCACTGATTGTCACAGGGTTTTTACAGTAGAATTATAGGAAAGGAGATGTAATCCTAGGAATCCATCTGCTTTATCATGATCATTATAGATACAAAACTAACAATAAACCACAACTTAATGATTTCTATTAGTTATAAACAAAATATAGACTAATGTGAAGAAGACTTAATTATAATTATAGCGGAGAAGAATATAAATAATTTCATCCTTATAAAAATATAGATAACTGGGGCACCTGGGTTGCTCAGTCTGTTAAGCATCTGCCTTCAGCTCAGGTAATGATCCCATGGTTCTGGGATCAAGCCCTACATTGAGCTCCCTGCTTAGCAGGGATACTGCTTCTCCCTCTCCCTCTGCCCCTGCTCATGCTCTCTTTCTCACTCATTCTCTCTGAAATAAGTAAATAAAGTCTTCAAAAATACAGATGTCAAGCATTAGCAGGTAGAAATGGAATGAGAGGGTTTTATGTAGGCCAGGATGTTAATATGTCAATTTATAATGGAAAGAGTAAAGAGATATTATAAAATTGATGAAATAGGAAATATAGGTTTATGTATATTATGTGTACATTTGGAGTGTATGTGCATTTGTATGCAGTGTAATGAAGATAGCCAAAAGAAGAAAAGGTAGAGAACAAGGTATATCTTCACCTTTCATACAAAAAGCCATACAAATGACTAAAGTTAGTGAATTTTAAGAAACCATGCAAGATATTATTTACAGTTACTTAAAAGGCTCCAATCCATTGCCCATGAACCACTAAAGAAGAATGACAGGTTCTCCTAGGGACTTTGGTGAGCTCCATTTGAAACATTCTATTTGAATACACCCTCTCCCTTAATGACCCAGGACAATCCCAAGGAAGTGTATCCCCTAAAGAGAAGGGGCCCTCAATATCCTGGAAGGCTGGTGGAAGAAATATCCTTGGTACTAAGAGGCAAGAGAAATTAGAGGAAAATCAGTCCCTGCTGTGTTTGTGTCCTGTTACCAACAAAAATGCCTCTCCAATTCAAAAGAATTACAATTCAGTTCAAGAAAATTATTTTGCTAGTACAAAAGTGGCAAGCTGGCATCTTGGAAGAAATGGAGAATAAGTGTTTAGATTCTTGCATAGCAATTTGACAGAGTGATTTCATGTTTGTTGAATGAAACAATTAAATGTTTGTTTGTAATGTTTATGTTTTTCCTTCATCTTTCTAGTGCTATAGTGTATAGACATGTCAGTCTATGATGGATTGGGGGCAAAAGATCTTGTCCATCATCACAGGTAGCTTACAAAGCACTGCTCTGCAGCATTCAGCCACCATCTGTCTGGTTTATTTCAATTTCAAATCACTAGTGCCTAGAATGATGGCTGCCATAGACCAGTGACTCAAGCAATATTTTAAGTGAATGAAGGAAGGAATGTCTCAAACATGGCATAGTTAATAAATATTTATTAAATGTTCAAAATTTAAAACTGGCTTCCTCCAGGGGGAAGGAAGGGGAGAGCAGATGCATGAAAAAGGGGACTGCCTTTCATTATAGCTTTTTATCATTTAATTTTTTACCACAAAACTGTAAGAAAGAAGGAACCTTTCAAATGGAGAAGAGGATTTCTCTCACTGTAGAAATGAGAAGGAGTCTGAGCTGGCTCTACAGGTGTAAGAAGACCTGGATCAGAGGGGAAGAGTGTTTTCTGTTTTTTGTTTTTTCAGTGTTCCAAGATTCATTGTTTATGCACCACACCCAGTGCTCCATACAATACAGGCCCTCCATAATACCCACCACCGGGTTCTCCCAAGCCCCCACACTCCTCCCCTCCAAAACCCTCAGCTTGTTTCTCAGAGTCCAAAGAGTAGTTTTGACTGTGATGTTCTTTTTAGGGACGGTTATGGTGAATGCATATGAAGGTAATATAGCTGAAATACAAATTAGGCATTACCATAAAAATGGGATCATTGTGATTTGTATTTTAGACAAGTTTTGTTCCCTTTCCACACAATAGTAAATAGCAGTTAGTACAATGCCAGACATATGTGTGTGTGTGTGTGTGTGTGTGTGTGTGTGTGTGTGTATGGTGCCATAGTATAACCAATGGATTTCCAAGATTTCATGATACCTATGAAATATTATCTCAGGCAGATGCCATGTCTTTTTTCTTTCATTATATTGTATGACAACTAACATTTCTGAAATGGAAACTTTCTTCACAAATCAGCTGTGGACAAATCCAGAAAAGAAAAAAACTAGCAGTCTCCATTCCTCTGTATGCTAATATGAGGGATTCCAACATGGCAGCAGTAATTTTGTATTTTTAAAAAACAAAAGGATTTCCCTTTCTCTAAAGGATATGCAGATAGGCTATCTAAGAGGCTATTTATTTGGTCTTAATCCCTTGCAAAACAGACTGAGTGAAATACTACAGAGCATTCCTTTGTTATCTGCTGTTGTTGCTAGTCTTGTGGTTTGGGCTATGTATCAAAAGCCTACTAGGTGTAGGACTCCTTGCATCTCATTCAAATGGAGAGAAAAAAGGAAACCACCTGTTTTTGATCCTATTTTCAACAAGATGAGAATCATTTAGAAGAACCAGTAACTACCACATGAGTAAAAGAAAAAGCCAATCACCTTGCAGTGAGGGATTACAAACCATTGTAAATAGACCTTAGAAAATGCAAATTTGAATGTGGGGCTCTTCAGGCTTATTCCAATTTACCATTTTACCCTCTTCCTCTTTTTATGACACTCAGGAAAAAATTGCTTCCACTCTAAAAATTATTGTATTATACATTTATGCAACATGAAAAAATGTTAATTCTTCAGGGAGATTTTCCCTTGGGCCTTCAATTTGATTTTGAAATGGATGAAGTGAATGACCGTATTTCATTATTGAAACCCTTCTAGGAAGGTATTTTGGCTTGCCTAGTAAATCGTGGATGTCATGTTGATTTTCTTTTTATTACTCCACTAAAGGATGGTATTGACTCCTTGTGAAAATTGGGAATGAAGAAAAATAAACTATAAAATGTCTGTCCTTAATCTTTTCTCTTCTGAGTGTTAAGAAGCAAAGAAGAACTAATACAGTCACAGGCTGCTTGTAGCTATGGTTGCTTACCCTAACTCCTGACATTTCAAAATACCTACATAGCAATATGGGCAAATAATAAGGCAATGTTTCAGTTACTCCTATTGAACTTTAAAAACTATTTTCATATTATTTGCTATGTTTCACTATTCATATCCCTAAATTGCATTTTACAAAGAGTTTTCATTTATCACTGAAAGACTAGAGAGATTGTGCAACTTACGGAAAACCACCCCATCGACAGGGTGAAAATATTGAATCGGTAACTCAGCCTCTGTCTCTAAGCCCTAGCTTCTTCACAAAAGACATCAGGACACACCCCAGCAAGTTAAGCCTTCCCGTTACATCATTCATAAGAAAGTTATGCTTTCATATTGCGAAGTTCATTTGTTATAGTTTTCTCTCTGGCTGTAGTGAGTCGCCAAGTCTGTGTGTTGGCAGTGTTTCTGTAGTTCATATTTTTAAAGGATCATGTGTCACTTGTACCCTTCAATGAAGAACTACAGTCCTTCAAGCCCCTGGGCTTGCTTCAAACAGCTCTTTCCTCTGCTAGATCCCACAGCTGAATTTCAAATCAATGCCTTCCAGATGACGTCCAGTCCCAGTTCCTTATGTGGTACTTGGAGGCAGGGCATTATCAACAGCCTCAACTCTGCCTTCCAGGTGGGTAAGACTGAACATTTATTTTACATTTTGGATGTCCTACCCAAATCAAAGCCATGAGCATCTTGACGTCTTAGGATCTCGAGCATGCTCAGGAGCACATCATTGTCAGTTATTCTCACAGGACACCACCCAGACCATCATCAACTATAGTTGGAAACTTGTTAGAATACAAATTCTTGGATCTGTCCCAGACTTCAGCAAGTCTAGAGGTGGGGCTTGGTGATCTGTGTTTTAGGAAGTCCCCAGGAGATTCTGATGTACAGTGAAGATTAAAAACCGATTTTCTCTTTTATTATGTTTTGGCTCATTCAGAGGAAATCAGTTTGAACTTCTGTCCATACTCACAGTTTTCTCTTAAACTGAGGAAGAAGCTTGGGGCACCCGGGTGGTGCAGTTGGGTAGGTATCCTACTCTTGGTTTTGGATCAGGCTGCAATCCCGGTTGCGAGATCCAGCCCTACATCTGGCTCTGCAGGCTCAGCATGAAGTCTGCTTGAGATTCTCTCTCCCTCTCCCTCTGTCCCTCCCACTTGTGTTCTCTATCTCTGAATTTCAATGAACATAATTTCACAGCCCCTTGAATGTTGCTCTATTGTCTCTTGTTTCTCAATAGGAGTTCTAAAAGGTCAGTTTCTAAGCATATAGGTGTATATATACACTTCTGCAAAGACACACATAAACAATAGGCATTGAATTTAGTCATTTTATTAATGATGTTACTTTATAGTGCTACTCTAATCATAAAAAATGGGAAAAAATGTATCATTAGAGAACTGTTTACATAGGAATACAAATGTTTCTAGATGATCAGGACTGAATGTGTTTGTCTGGTATAACCCCTGACCTTTAATATATTCCTTCTTGTTTACAAGTGCTGTCAGTGGTAGTTTTATAGGAGATAAAGAGAAAGCTCCCCTAAAGACATCTCTCCATCACTGTACCATAGAAAACAATCTGAACATTTGGCACTAAGAATATTCACTAAAGATGAAGTAAATCATTTAATTTTCTTATTCATGGGCTTTAATTTCCTTGACAGAACTATGGCTTATAGAAATGGCCTTGATCCTGGAATAGCAAATATATAAGTTATTTATAATTTGATATATCCTTGTTACCTGTTTATTGAAATGAAATGCTACAAACACAAATAGAAATAGGTGAGCTAGAAAGGAATCTAATATCTGGCCATATGATTGGATGACACAAAGGATGGGATCCATTCATTCTCCAAATTAGAAAAAAAAAAGGACTGTGATTGAAAGTCTAGTAAGTGTTATTCGGGTTATATTTGATGAAGAACTGAAATGCTGGGAAATTAGAGAATACACCAAAGCATTTTAGATATTATCTAGTTATGCCCCTCATTTTACAAATGAGGCAACTAAGACCTAAAAAGGACGACATATTACACATTTAATCTTGTTCTTTCTAGGCTCTCCTATTTCTTAGGATTATACTCTAGTAATATCCTAGGACTGCCAGAAGGAATTACCCGAAACTTTGTAGTTTAAAACAACAGAAAATTATCCTGGCATAATTCTGGAGGCTAGAAATCTGAAATCCACTTGTTGGCAGCCTTCAGAAGGCTCTAAGGAATAATTACTTCTGTCTCTTCTAGCTTCTGAACAGACTGTTGCTAAGCCTTCAGACATTTCTTAGTTCATGTTGTGGATTAGAAACATCAGTATTATTAACACATCCACTAAACTCTATGAAATCAGAATAAAAATCCAAGTGGGGATATTTGTTAAAAGTTACAAATTAACTCTTAAATTTACATGGAAATGAAGAGGACCTTGTGTTGCCAAATTAATTTTGGGGGAAAAATAACAAATTTGGGAAACTATAAAACCTTATTTCTTTTTTTAAAGTATTTTATTTATGTATTTGTCAGCAAGAGAGAGAGAGAACAAACGGGAGCAGCAGAGGAAGAGGGAGGATCAAGTTCTCTGCTGTTCAGGTAGACCAATGTGGGGCTCAATCCCAGAACCCCAGAATCATGGCCTGACCCAAAAGGCAGATGCCCAACCAACAGGGCCCCCCAGGTACCCCACTTGATTTCTATACCTATTATAGAGCTATAGTAATCAACACAATATAGTGTTGCTTTAAAAACAAATAAATTAGTAGATCACTGGAACATACTAGAGGACCTAGAAAGGACTCCACACTTAAATGGTTGGTTGTTTTTCATACAGTTGTGTCATGATTACATTTTAAAAGAATGGCTTTAGCTACTTGAGAAAGACACTCCTTAGTGGCAGGAGACACATATACACCTCAGAGAGCAGAAGAAGAATAATCAATTGTAATTTTAGTAAATTCTTTAGGAAAGGGAGGTCAGGGAGCTATTATCAGGTGATGGCTAGAAGTAACAGTGAAATCTTCTGGAAGCAATGAACTTTCTCAGGCAGGTGTTCTAATAGGGCAAGTAGGGTCATTTTGGGATGACTGCCTTCTGTTGCTTGAAGCCAGGCCAGAAGTTGGTAATCTCTTAATGAAATGGTTTGTATGGAATCATTATGAGTCAAGAGTTCTGCAGTTCTCAGCTGTAAACTGGAAACAATCAAAGTCTAAAGCAAGGGGGAATGGATACATAAATTCTTCAGCAGTGAAAAGGAACCAACTTTTAATTATAACACATGACATAAATAAAGCTCAAAATCACAAAGCTCTGTAAAATAAGCCAGGCACCAGAGTGCATCCTGTACAGAAGACAACCAGTGTGTTTCTATTTGCATGAAGTTCTACAACAGATAAAAGTAATCTGTGATAATCAAACATCAGAAAAGGAGTTTTTCTGTGGAGGAGAAATGGGTTCTTTTCTGTGCTGTCTCTCCTGGTCTTCCACTTTTAACACTTCTCACACTCATCTGTGATTGTCTATTAATTAGCTTTTCCTGTGAACAGCTTGTGTCTTACTTACCTTCCAATCCCCAGGAAGTCTCTCCAGCCCTGGTGCAAGGTTGTTGACAAATTAGTGTGTATGGGCTCAAATTGAAATCCTAGTCTCATTGAGTTTGACAACATTTCAGGGAACAATTTCCAGTCTACCTTTCCCTTAGCAAACAGCAAAGAGGGCTTGAGAAGTCATTGTACTTGGAATACACTTTTATTAATGTCCATGATCCATTTGGAGTCATCTCAGGGGGCATATCCATGTCACAATATAAACTTTCTATGTAGGTGTGAAGAGAAAAAAACAAAACAAAACAAAAAAACCAAAATACCCCCATTTCATTACCAATAAATGGAAAAAAAAAAAGCATAAAATTTAGGGTGGAAAAACTCCAAAAGTACTTAATGATCTAACAATTCTCTTGCTTAACCCCATAGCCTTGGAAATAAGATCTAAATGTTAGATAAAATAATGCTTGTATAAAAGATAATAAAAGATAGGAAAGGATGCAAGTCTAAGTTTTAGTGATGCCCTACTATATATAACAGTCATTGATAACCATAAACAATTTAATTAAAAATAGAAAAATGTCTCTTCAAAATAACTCTGAAAAGTTTCCACTGGATGATATCTGTTAGGTGCCATCAGAGTGAGGAAATGAAATGAGGAGGAAAAAAAAAAAAAAGATACTGCTTTACATTCTCAGCTTCAATTTATTTAGAGAGAAATGCTGATTTGTCATCTTCTTGCAAATGATGCAAAAAGATGAATGCTCATTTGGTAATAAGATATATAGAAATTCCAGACCTAGCCACTTAAGGAACCTCTGATGAGAAAAGATTACAGAGCACTGCACATATGAATGGAAATGTAAAACATACCACTTATTTCATAATTTTAACAGTCTGGCCAAGGTGAAGGTTTCCAGACCATTAGTTAGGTAAATGCTATCATTTTACTCCTTTACTTCTTTATACCTGCATGAAGATTCAGATCAGAAGCACACAAATCTTAAGTATTAGGACATAGCTAAAAATGATATGAAAAATAGTGTGGCTAATGAAAAATCATAAAAGTATACTTGTTTATGAAGAGGCCATCAAAACCCATTCATTTTACCATCACACTCAGGGTTTTCTTTCTTTTCTTTTTTCAGTTTTCTTTTTTCTCTTTCTTTAGATGCTATTTCTAAGCCATCTAAGGAAGTGAATAAACACCAAAATGCACTGAATCTTGATCTCATCTGTGCCTTTCCTTATAATCACTCTGAGTAGACACTTTGGGTTCATCCTTTTTCCCAGTTTATATCATATATCAATGGAGTCATTTGCTTTCTGAACTGTAAATCATGAAGAATATCATGAAGAATACTGGGTCTGGGTTTGTCTCTGACCCACGTCTCCCTAGCTGGGATGGATCTCAGCTTCCAATGCTTGACAGGCAGACACGGAAACAACCACCAACACCTTTCTCTCTTTAATTTGCTTTTGTGCTAGCTTTGGACTGGATATTCTGATGGATGGGCAAGCTCTTGATCTCAGACATCTTTCAATGTTTTGCCTTGCTTGGAATTCAATAAGTCTGCAGTTTCTTTTTCTCTCATACAAGTCCTGTACAGTGCTTCAAAACCCTCAATTCAGAAGGCCTAAATCAACAACAACGATGACAACTCCAAAATGTGCCACCATCTACGGAAGGGAGAACCCCAGCGAAAATGTACATTGCACAAGTGGTCTGTTGACTCTTTAGATAAGTGTAAGCCCCTTAAAAGCAAGAAATTAGAAGGGAACCCCAGTAGATTCTAAGAAATAGCTATGAGATGTCAATTGTAAGGGATGTCAACTGTGAACTGGGTTGTTCCATACCTCTGCTTTCTCCTTGACAGATAAATAGACTGGATATTTAGAGAACTGTAATCTAACATAAAAGATAATATTCTTTATAGTTCATGTATTCTAATATTATAACTATTCTAAAGTGTTACAAAATGTTACTGGTTAAAACCATTAGTAACCGCCATTTAGAGAAGAACTAGTTGCAGAGGTCTGTATTTAATAGCAAAAAAAAGTTATGAAATAATATAGATTATACCTATGAGACCATTGTATAAAATGGATATCCAGGTGCCTGGATGGCTCAGTAGGTCAGTTAAGTGTCTGGCTGTAGCTCAGGTCATGATCCAAGGGTTCTGCGATCCAACCCCACATCTGGCTCCCTACTCAGTGTGGAGTCTGCTTCTCTTTCTGCTCCCCTTCAACCCTGGCTCCTGTGTGCTCCATCTCTCTCTCTCTCTTTCTCTCTCTCTCTCACTCATAAAATAAATAAATTCTTAAAAAAATAAAAAATAAGGTGGATATCTAAAGGTCCATGACAGGAGGTATATCTACATGTAACAGCAAGAGCTACTGAATATAACTGAAAGGGGTTAGAGCAGTGACTCCATATCTAAGCAGAAGCCTGGTGCTTCTGTGAGTAGGCCCTCCCTTACCTCTTCTATTCTGCACATGACTTATATCCCATTCGTTTGACTGTTCTTACAGGCTGCCCACCCTTGGTATATAGCACTGATTGGCATGAATTTTAGTGACCACAGTTTACTTAAAAAACATCAGTCTCCAATAGTTCAAATTCCAGTTACATTGTACTATTACATAGTGAGTAACCACATGGAGTATAAACTTGGCTGCTAGCTCTTCAGTCAGCAGATCACTGTGTAAATAAATAACAGACCCACATCACCATCAGTAATCAGCCACGTACAATCTTTTAATGTCTGTGGTGATTGGTTGCTGCACTTCTGCTCCTCAGTTCTTACATGTACAACAAAGCATGTCATTGTGTCACCTCCTTGTCTTTCAGTGATAGCCTCATGTGACATTGTACAAAAATAGATAATTGAAAGAAAAAATCGACCAATAAAGAAGAAAGTGGAGGAAAAAATGCAAAATGTCTTAATACTAGAATAGAAATTTGAACCAAACATAAAATCCATTATAGAAGAAATAGCTCACCATAAAATTGTTGAGAGATCCTAGAGATTCAGCTAGAGAAGTTTAGCAAAGATGTATTTATCAACATAAATGAGAATTGGAAGATAAAAGTGAAGTCCCTTAAAAATAAGGACAAATTCAGGCTGCCTGGGTGGCTCAGTGGGTTAAAGCCTCTGCCTTTGGCTCAGGTCATGATCTCAGGGTCCTGGAATCGAGCCCCGCATCTAGCTCTCTGCTCAGCGGGGAGCCTGCTTCCTCCTCTCTCTCTCTGCCTACTTGTGATCTCTGTCAAATAAATAAATAAAATCTTAAAAAAAATAAAGACAAATTCAAAAAGGAAAATAAGAGAGAAAAATAAATGAGATAAAAATACATATTTAGGGGTGCCCAGGTGGCTCAGTGGGTTAAGCCTCTGCCTTCGGCTCAGGTCATGATCTCAGGGTGCTGGGATCGAATCCTGCATTGGGCTCTCTGTGCGGCAGGGAGCCTCCTTCCTCCTCTCTCTCTCTCTCTCTCTCTGCTTGGCTCTCTTCCTACTTGTGATCTCTCTCTGTCAAATAAATAAATAAAATCTTTTAAAAAATACATATTTATATAAACAAACAAATATATATATTCAAAGAAATCATCCAACTATCCAGGAAATCAAAATTCTATATAATAATAGTTCTAGAAAGGAAGATCAGAAACAAAGAGCAGAATCGGTTATCAACAAACTATTTCAAGATTGACAAATATGTTTCTGGACCAAAAAATATACAAAGTATTCAGCATGGTTGTTTAACAGACCCACACTAATGATTATTATTCTGAAGTTTGTGACCCTAGGTGGCAACAACAACAACACAAAAATCTGTTAATCTTTTCAGAAGGAAACAAAAATAATATAAGTACTAAATAACAGTTATATGGTGGGGGAGGTACCTGGGTGGCTAGGTTGGTTAAGCATCTACCTTCTGCTCATGTTGTGATCTCAGGGTCTTGGGGTCCATTGAACCCTGTGTGGGGCTCCCTGCTCAGAGGGGAGTCTACTTTTTCCTCTAGCTCTGTCCCATCATACCTCCCCTACTTGTGCTCTCTCTCTCTCAAATAAATAAGTAAAATCTCATGAATGAAACTGAAAGTGTTCCCTTCCTCTATTTTTTTTGGAAGAGCTTGTTAAGAATGAGGGCTAATTTTTCTTTCAATGTTTGGTACAACACACCAACACAGCAACCTAGTCCTAAGCTTTTCTTTCCTGGGAAATAGTTGATTACTAGTCTGATCTTATTACTAGTTAAAGGTTTTAATCAGATTTTCTATTTCTTTATGATTCAGTCTTGACAGACTGTATGTTCCTAGAAATTTGTCCATTCATCTAAATTATTCAGTTTGTTGGCATAGAAATGTTTATTACATTACTCTCTTATAATCCTTTCCATTCTATAAAATCAGTAGTATGGTTCTCTCTTTCATTTCTAATTTTAGTTATTTGAATCTTCAGTATTTTTCTTGGTCAGTCTAGATAATGATTTTCCCATTTTGTTGGTCTTTTCAAACCCATTCTTTTGTTGTTTCTTTTTATTGTTTTCTAGACTCTATTTTATTTATCTCTGCTATAATTTTATTTTTACCTTTCCTCTGCTAACTTTGGGTTTAATTTGTTCGTTTTCAGCTTCCCTAATGTATAAAGCATACTCTTCGGTTTGAGACCTTTATTTTATTTTATTTTTATAATGTAAGCTTTTATAGCTATAAACTCTAAGCACTCCTTTTGCTTCATTGTGTATGTTTTTGTCTGTTGTGATCTCATTTGAATTTGGCTCAAGATGTTAGTTTCCCTTTTGATATATTCTTTGATTCATTGGTTGTTTAAGAGTATGTTGTTCAATTTCTACATATTTGGAATTTTCTAGTTTTTTTTTTCTTCTGATTTCTATTATCATTCTGTTACAGAACCTGGACTGGATCCTGGGAGAAGAACCAAGCAGCACTCAGAGACCTTGGAAGATCAGAGGTTTATTCAACACTGGCGGTCTCAGAGGAGAGCAATCTCTCAAGGTCTGAGCCCTGAGCACAAATAAAGGGGGTAGTTTATGCACTTTTACTTCTGTATCTGTGCCAGTCAGTGGGGCAGGGGGTGAAAACCTGGAATGGTCCTGGGGCCGGGACTGGCATCACTTGCTGGATTGGTGGGCCACTTTAGAACACAGGTTTCCCTTACCAATTCCATTATGACTAGAAGTATATTTTATGAGCTCAAGCTTTTTAAATGCATTATGACTTATTTGGTGGCCTAACATATGAGCTATCCTGGAGAATTTCTATATGCTCTTAGAAAAATGTGCAGTATGCTGGTATTTGGCAGTGTTCTACATACATTTGTCAGGTCCAGTTTGTCTATTTAGTTGTTCAAGTCCTCTATTTCCTTACTGATCTCTCTGGTGGTTCCATCCATCATTCAAAGTGAGCCACTAAAGTCTTCTACTATTATTAAGTAGCTATATCTCTTTCTCCCTTTAATTTTGTCAATATTTCATATATTTTGGAATTCTGATGTTTGGTGCATATATATTTACAATTGTTATATCTTTTTGATGACTTAACTCTTTAATCATTATATAGGTCCCTAGTTGTCTTCTATAAGGGTGTTTGATCTAAAGTCTATCTGATCTTAGTAAAGTCTCATATATGTATACTAATTCTCTTTTGGTTACTGTTTTCTATTACTTGCATGAAATGTCTTTTTCTATCCTTTCACTTTCAACCTATGCACATCTTTAGATCTAAAGTGAGTCCTTTTAAACAGCATATACTTGGATCTTGTTTTCATTTTTTTTAATCCATTCTGTCAGTGTTTTGTTTTGTTTTGTTTTGTTTTTTGTCTGTTTGTTTGAGAAGTTTAACCCACTTATCTTAAGTCATTACTGATAAGGAAGTACAAACTTTGGACATTTTGTTGTTTGCTGCTGTATGTCTTACACTTTTTTGCCCGTCATTACCATTGTGTTACATTGCATTAGCTGCGTTTAGTTGATTTTTTGTAGTGACACATTTTGATCCCCTTCTCATTTCATTTTGTATATATAGAAAGATATATAGAGATATATCTATATAAATCTATATCTTTCTTGGTGGTTACAGTGGAGATTACATCAAAAAGTCGTAATAATTTATCTTAAATTGATACAAATTTAACTTCAGTCATATGAAAAGCACAATACCTTTATACTTTCTACTTATGTTATTAATGTGTCACAGATTGCATCTTTATATATTGTGTACGTGTGAACATAAATTTATAAATCTTTTTATTCAATTATCTTTTAAATCTTATGCAATAAAAGGTGGGTTTACCAATCAAAACTACATTGCTACATTTTTTTATATTTGCCCATACATTTACCTTTACCAGAGAACTTCAACAGACATATTTTTAAAGATGTATAAATTGACAATTAGCTAATGAAAAGATGTTCAAAGTCACTAATTATTAGGAAAATGCATACCAAACCCACAATGAGAGGCCACTTCACACCCATTAGGATGGCTATGATGAAGCAAAGAACACATAAACATACAAAAGACAGAAATACATGTTTTTGAGGATGAAGAGAAATTGGAGCCCTTGGGCATTGCTGGTGGAATGTCAAATGGTGTAACCAGTATGGAAGCCGGCATGGCACTTTCTGAAAGAATTTAACCTTAGAATTACTGTATGATCCAGCAGTTCCACTTCTGGAAATATACCCAAAAGAAATGAAAGAAGGGACTTGACAGATATTTGTCTGTCCATGTTCATAAGAACATTGTCCACAATAGTCAAAGTGTAGAAATAACCCAAGTTCCTATCCATAGATAAAGAGATTAAACATAATTATGACATACGCTACATGGATGAACATTGAACACATTACCCTAAGTGAACTTAGACACTCAGAAAAGAACCAATGTTGCATGATTCCACTTATGAAAGGCGATAATGAAATTCATAGATACAGAGAGTAAAATGGAAGTTGCCAGGATCTAGGGAAACAGGCAAGAGGGAGTTAATATTTAATGACAGTAGAAGTAATCAAATGTGAAGTTCCAATAAATATAAAATTAACATGCAAGACAAAAAAAAAACAAAACCTAATGCATTCTTTTCTAACAAATCATTAGAGAGCAACTATTTAAAAAATGTCTAAAAAGGAATAAACTAATAAAATGGGAGAAGTCCTGAGATGTTGGAAGCTGGAGATCCAACATAGGCTGCAGAAAGAGGAAATTTACAGGAGGGCAATGAAGACACATTTCTGCAAGCCTGCTCTGGGCAAGGAGCAAAAGTCCTGCTGCATAGTTGAAGGTTAGAAGTTATGGGGCATATCTCTTCAAAAAGACAATGTGTGAATGTAATAGTTGAAGCATCTGAAAGTCCCTTGAGATTCTGATATGTGGCAAAGTAATCATGTTGAATTTGTGAATACATAAATCAAAATGATAAAGCAAAATAGAAGAAATCCACCACCATACAAATGAAATAAAGTGAATGTAATCATAGTTTAATTCTGAGCTCAGTAGTAAATAGAACATAATAGACATAAAATATTAAAATTGGAGTATTTACTTTTCTACCCAATTAGCAGTATGACACTTAGGGAATAAACATAAACTATATGTATAATGAGACAGAATACATATATGTATACATGTACATATGTATACATATACATATGTATATGTATACATATGTACATGTATACATATATATAGCTTTTCATATTGAGAAGAAAACTGATGAATAAGACTTACAAATCAACAACAGCAACATCAGTGTGTAATTTAGACACACAAAGATAAACACAATAGTTGATGGGAAGACAGAGAACCCTAGCCTAGTGAACACAGGTGGATGAATATGGTGATGGAAACTTGTGGGATTTCTCTGATCAGGTTTCTGCTTTCAGAGAAGTAGTAACTGACCCCCCCACTGAGAGGAAGGATTGAGGAGAAAAGTGTTGGTGAATTAGGACAGAGAAGAGAGTTTGAAGTAATCATCTAAGGAAATGAGAGAGTGGTGGACTGGGTGGAACAATAATAAAACACTCATATGCTTGTATTTGTTTTTTAAATTCCTCTTTTTATAGTATATCTAGGTGTGTTAGAACGGCCTGGGCTGTTGGATCTCAAAGGCAAGGCCAAGTGGGATGCCTGGAATCAGCTGAAAGGGACTTCCAAGGAAGATGCCATGAAAGCTTACATTAACAAAGTAGAAGAACTAAAGAAAAAATACGGAATATAATGGACCGGATTCAGCTGCCAGCAGTGCATTTCATCAAAACTGATCTAATGCCTTGTTTTTCTAATACTGTGGATGACATGAAATAATGCAAATAGCCTGTTAACCTCGGACCCAAAGACCATGCAGGGCATGGCTCCAACAGAAGTAGGGGCTGCCCTGGGTTCCTGACCTGCGCTGAGTAGTTTTTATCCATAGACCTATTAAAAGTACCTTTGTTACCAAAAAAAAAAAAAAAAAAAAAAAAAAAAAAAAAAAAGGTGTGTTAGCTAACTGGAATAAAGTAAAATGGTTTACTTTTAACCATTTAAATTAACCATTTTATTTCTATCTAAAATAGAAATTTTCCAGGGTGGCTAGGTGGCAGGGTCAGTTAAGCATTTGACTTTGGCTCAGGTCATGATCTCAAGGTCCTGGGATCAAGCCTCACATAGGCTCCCTGCTCAACGGGGAATCTGCTTCTCCCTCTGCCCCTCTCCTCTGCTCTTGCTCTCTCTCTCAAATGATAAACAAAATCTAAATAAATAAATAAATAATAAAAATGTTCCATCATGTCAAATTACTAAAAATGTTTCTATTCTCTCTTGCTCATACTATTTGGTTGAAATTCAATTTTACACTTATAATGTCTGACCAAAAGAAGTTATACACAATGCTTGTCTAATTGCATTTTACATTTAAGGATGTGAATTTGAAAGGGATGTTTCTGTTAAGTCCAAGTAGCCTAACCAGTTCTCATGGACAGACAGGCTGGGCCATCCTCCCCAGCTGCCATGACTGGGAGGGCTTTCCTGTAGACAGGGTGCTATTTCCAAACGGGGTGCAGATTTCTTGACTCTTCCACCTCATGTGCACCTCTTCTGTTTTTAATTTATGGAATTCCAGATTATTTTGCGAAGGTTAGCATATAAACATGCATCATCTATTTTTGTTCCCTTCCTTTGTTTTTAGAGTTAATCTGTGAAATTTACAAATGCAAAGGTAAAGCCTCAGAAGATATTTTTCTTTCAGTCTTCAATTACAAAGCACTGATATCTGAAAAAAACGAGCAATGACTAATGAACAGGGTTGTATTGACCTCTCCTCTCCTTATAAAAGTGTTTGTTTATAAAATGTTGTTGCTAAGGGCAGGAAAATATCCCAAACTTAGTTAAGCGGGTGGGGAGGAATTCTCCTTTTAAAATCACGCACCACAAAACTTCTATTTAGCTATTCACAGCAGGAAACTCAGTAAAAATTATTTAAAGCACATTAATTCAAATCAGCACAGCCTACCTCTGTGAGAAAGTTGTTGCATAAAGGGAACAGTTCCTCTAATTAAATCTAAAAACTCTACAGCTGTGAAACTATAAATTTTTATCTATGCTAGCAGTAGCTGTAAAAGTGATTTTAAATTAAAATATTAACTTTCCCCCCCTACACACAATAAAAGACTTAAAACTTCCATAAAGTGAATCAGATTGTTTTGGCCTTTCTAAGTGGATGCCCTGACTTTGGCAGACTTTTCCTATCTCAGAATACAGCAATTACTATTTACCAAAATGTCTCATGATTTCTTCATTTTCTGCAACTGTTTTATGGCATGGTTCAATTACAAAGGAGCTCACCATTTTGCCTGCCTTCCTTCCTTCCTTCCTTCCTTCCTTCCTTCCTTCCTTCCTTCCTTCCTTCTTTCTTTCAATCAGTTGTTACTCCTGATCTATCAATTGAAACAAACAATAACATTTTGTCTGTTGCTGAGTGAATAGTTAAATATCCTCTCTCCAGGATTGGAAAATCTATTTTTAGAACCTGAAGTATGGACTTCACACATGTTCAAATATGCATGTTCAAAACCATGGCTGCTAAATCTCTACTAAAAAGGGAGGAGAACATCCCCCACAAGGACTAGTTTCCAGAAAGTCATCAGTGAGAATGGTAAATTACTGAGTTTGAACCATGGAAAGCTGACAGATAATTAAAAGTTACCATTTGCTCAGCTGATACTAAGTTTCAGTTTGCTTGACACATTTTGTTATTTTGGTAAAGCTTCTTCATATACCCACACATCAGGGTATATTTGGAAAGTATCAGAAGATCTTTGCAGGCTTTACTGTGCCTTGTTAAAATAATCCCACCTGTGTAACATCTAGCCTTTTGAACTCCACTGGCTCCAGACCTTCTATCCTCTGTGCCACAAATTGGAAATTCTACTGATAGTGTCTGAGGAGCCTATATGTGTTGGGGGGAGGAGGATGGAAGTGTGCATTAGTGTATCTATGCTCTCGTGCCTTCTGGCAACAATCCCCTCAAATGTCCTCACCTCAAATCGATCAGTTTATGAGAATCAGGGAGACATTCCATAGATTAATTTTGAAGTCACTGTAGTTGGAAAAGAGAGGCCCAGCAATCTAAAAGTGTTCCCCAGAGTCTCTTCCACTTGCCCTTTCCCTTGGCAGGGGGAGTGAGAGATAACCCTGTATGTGAAAATGCATGTTTGTTTGTGTTTTTTTCTGATTAATGATAATGGTATTTCACCTTTACAACCATTTGTTATCACACTTTTATCAAATCATGATCCTAAAGTAACTGAATTCCAGGATTGCCTCACACATTAAACTCCAAGCGCTCACCGCTCCTTTATTCCTCTGCACTAGAATCAGAGAACATGTTCTACTCTAATTACCACATATTTTTTTACTAATGGTCTTGGGTCAATGATGTTCACAATGTGGAATTTCCCATTCTAAGGTGTATTTTCATGTTTATATATTTTAAAGTCTATAGTGCCTCATACTGTCAATGGGTACATTTACCAACTCATTTATCTCCCACTGTAATGTTGCCAAATTATTGATGAGCTTTAAAACCAATAGCACTTCAGAATCAAGACTGTTCATGCTTCTTTTGTTTCTGCTTTTTATGTTCTACTCCATCATACTGATAGCAGGGATAATAGTGAATTTGTAAGGGCACAGGTTTTGAAATCAAAGAAAGCTTTGGTTGAATCCAGGTTTTATGTCCTTGGACACTTTCCTTAAATCCATATGTAAGCTGTGAAAGTGAGTTAACTAATTCAGGGCATTGCTTTGGGCATTGAACAACATTATTTGCAAACATGATGATTCCCCTTCCTTTTCCTCAGAGGACAAATTAATCAGTCCCTTAAAGGCCCAGTGGACGTTTAGTACTTGTCTTATGTTCAGTATTCTAGGTGTCCAACAGTGGTGATTACTAACTACAATGTAATTCTAATTATTTAATGGTTGTTTAAGCCTCAAACACATCTGAAAATACTGCAGAGAACAATGGAAGATAGGTGAATGATCTCTGAGAAATTATGTAAGATATAATCAATTTATATGCTAGTACAAACCCACTTTTCAAGTAGAAGATGTTTGAATACTTTCTCCTGTTTTCTTTTTTTTTTGAAGATTGTATTTATTTATTTGAGAGAGAGAGAGAGAGAGCATGTGCAGAGTTGTGCCAGAGGGAGAGAGAGAAGCAGGGAGCCTGATGTGGGACTCAATTCCAGGACCCTGAGATCATGACTTGAGTGGAAGTCAGATGCTTAACCTACTGAGCCACCCAGGTCCTCATCAAATACTTACTCTTGTTTAAGGTACAATGCTAGCAATCCCATCGCCTTTATGTTATGTATTTCTAGCTCACTCTATGGTGAGTACATGGGAACTATGTAGGAGAGGATAGAGCTGAGATAGGTAAAGGGGATAACTGCTATTCAAAACTAAAGGAAGACAAAAAACTTTGTTCTGTATTTTTATCCTGCTATAGAATATATAAGAAAGTTACCTGCAGTTCCTAAATATGGGGATAAAGCAATCTTAAATACCCTCATTCCCCTTGATAGTATCCCAGCATGACAAGTCAGAGCAAGAGTAGAAATTATAGTCATCCCTGCCTTATCAAGAAAAGGTTATGTGGGTTTCATATACTCATTCAAGAGTCAGGAAGGTGTGAAGTATGTCTAAGAAAGACGTCTATTCAAAGTGGTTAAAATAAATTTTGTACACTTCAACTTTCAGTCATCTGGAAAATTCCTTTATGTGGACTATCTTACTCTTTGGTAAGGGCATATGAACAAGGCACTAGTTTGCTTACTTGATGAAGAAAAATGAATTAATTGCTTTAGAAAATTATTCTGACCATATGGGCATGAACAATAGATGAGAGAAGCATTTGGATATAATAGAATGTTTCTGGCTTTTGAAATCCTGAGCTTTGTGCTTCAGCTATCTAGTATAAGCTGAATTACTTAATATTTCAAAGCTTCACTTATGTAATAGGAGCAAGAATACTTAATTCATAAGCTATATTTTCTATGAGGAAGATATTTGAAATATATAGCACACCTATCACAAAGAGTTCCACATTTTAAACTCTCATTAAATAAATGGTAGTTGTGCTGGCAGAATCAATTACTATTAATTATCATCATGTTTAATCTTATTCCAATAATTGTCAGCATAATATAATTCCCAGTAAACATACCTTTAGAGTAACCAGTAAAAATTGAAAGAAATTCAATTTATTTGCCCCAGATTTCCATTTTGACTCTATTGTACTATCCTATCACAACAAGAAAATTAAGGCAGGTAGAACATTTGATGCTGGAGTATGGACACAAGCTATACCAAGCTTCACAAAAAGGCATTGCTACTAGAATGCTAAATTTTCTTATAGCTTTGGTATCTGAAAATTCCTAAAGGTTTAAGGACATTAACCTGCCAGGCCCAGTGAGTGAATTGTTCTGTTTTGTTTTGTTTTTATATTAATTGTTGTTGCTTAAAGCCTAGCCTTGCCTTGCCTTGCCTTCCCTTCTCTTCCTTTCCCTTTCCCTTCCCCCTTTCCCTGTCCCCCTTCCCTTACCTTCCTTTCCTTTTCTCTTTTCTTTTCTTTCTTTTCTCTTTTGAAGATTTATTTATTTATTTGAAAGAGAGAAGTGGGGGCAGGGAGCAGAGGGAGAGAGAATTTTAAGCAGACTCTGCACTGAGTGCAGAGCCCAACAGGGGGCTCCACCTCATGATCCCAAGATCACCATCTGAATTGAAACCAAGAGTTGGACACTTAACTGACTATGCCACTGAGGTGGCCCTAAAGCCACTACTTTTCTGAGCGATTTGTTACACATCAGAAAATTAATACAACCTCTGGGATCTTTGACAAGTGGTTTACTTCTTTTTAAGCTCAGTGTCCTTACTCGCAAAATGAGCAATGTAATATCTAGCTCACAAGTTTGGCTTTATTTTGTTTTTTTTTTTAATCAAGATTGAACATCTTGGTTATCAATAGGATCTGCTACATAGCCTTAAGTACTCAATAAATGCAAGTTGTCCTTACTTCCCCTATAATATGGGAAATGTCCTGCTCTTCCTAAAATACCTTCTACTTGTAAGAAGAGATATTACATGTTTGGTTCCTAGTCCAGGGAGTAGGATAAATGCATGTATAATATAAAGGCTTGAAGTGTTATAGCAGAATAGGATTCTAAAATGGCCTGAAATGTCAGATGATTCCCTAAGGCAAAAAAAAAAAAAAAAAAAGCATTTGTCCAAATACCAAGGGCTAGTTGTAATGTAGGAGGAAAGCACTGGCAACCTTTATATCATATCTTTGTAGGTTTGAAGACACAGAGGGAAAATAATAAAACAATATTTCATGAAAAAAGAGTGTTCAGGAAATAGAGTGAAAGATGAATGTGTCACTAATGTGTCCTATGCAAAATATAACACAATATTATACAAAGACACACCCTAAACTAAGCAATTAAGGTAGAGAGAGTGACTGAGCTTCAGAGATCTGAATGTTCTTCTAAGATTCATTGTGAGAATTGGCCATTCCACTCATTGCTTCTCATTTACAAGATGGCTTCCACCATCCCCAACCCCTCAGCTGTTCTGTTTCATGTTAACCAGAAATGGGAAGTGGGAAGGGTCAAGGAAGACAAAGAAGACCGCTCCAGGATTTACCACCTACATTAACTATACAGCTCAATCACATTGACCAGAAGTGTATTACATTTTACTGTAGATGCACTCATCTTTGAAGAAATAGGTTTCTTGAGGTCAAAACAAATGTGTGCACATTACAGTTTTGCTATTAAGGAAGAAATGAAAGTAAATATCACATGAGGCAGCCAGGGATGTCTACCATACTTGTCAAGTAGAACAAAAGTACATATGGTCAATTCTTATCTGTATTAACTACGTTCTACAAAGTTGCCGTTTGCTGAATTAATGAAAACTGAAGCATTGTTCTTAGGGTAAAGACAGGGTTCCTATGAGCCACTGGCCATGACATTTTCACCAACTGATCAATGCAAACTTGCTTTACATCTATTTATTTTTAAAGCACCTGATTTAGTATATACTGTGGTTACTTAACATTGAATTGAACCAAGAGTACTACAATGGATGCCTGAACAAAACTTAGCTAACACGTGTATTTTTTTTTCCAATAGATACATCACAGCTTTCTTGTGCTAAGGTATGTGAGGCAGTGTAGGAATATGAGGCAGCATTCAGCACTAGGTAGGTTTGCAGGCTTTTTTAAACAGTGAAATCATTAACACAAAAATGTTGGGGAAAAAATATAGCACTAAATATGCTGAGAAAAGATGCTTGTTTATAGTATAAGATCTGAAATAAGAAGGCAAAATATCACCCTATTTGACCTCCCTTGGGAATATGTTCATAGGATGGCTCAAATTTTTGAGGCTCTGCACATGTCTAGGAATGACCACAAAAGCAGCATGAGTTTTGATTTGGGGGATTACAAATAAACCATAGGGATTAGGTGAATTCACAAATATGGAATATGTGAATAATGAAGATCAAGTGTACTTATTTTGTGCTGGTTATGTGGGAGATGAGGAGGAAGATCTGAACTGCACAAAAATATCAATTTGCAAGTACTCAGTAGATCCAAGCACTAAATACTTAATTACTAATGCTAAAACTGTAGAAAGGTGCTCCACAGAAGAGGAGAGCCACAAAAAGTGGATGGATGTGTTATTTCTCTGAATCTTCTGATTTCATATATGGTGAAAAAAATAATATTGGTGCACATAAGGGTTTCAGATAATTTTGAAATAAATATGATCCTGTGGCTATCTTACTTTTTTACAATTCCGTTCATTGAGGCTAAATATTGAAGGAGATATAGTCTGTCAGAAATCAGATTAATGCTTGTGTGGTCTGTCCAAACATCCTCCAAGTCATCTATCAATGTCAAGGGAGCCTAACCTTGTCTGACCATCTCTGAACAAGTGAATGCAGATTTCAGTGCTGATTAAGGGGACAAATATCAGTTCTTGCTTTATTTGGCCAGCTAGAACATGGAACTGGGAGAAAAGAGATACTCAAATTCCTGGGCCTGCTTGCATTATGTAAATATTAGCATAATGACCTCTAAATCTCCTTCCAACTCCAAGACTTTGTTTTCTCAAGGATCTATCACACTGTATTCAGTATAGTACATCTATAATATAATAGATATCTCTCACACTCAAAGAAGTTAATTATTATAAGAAAAAATACCTAGAGGGAAATAAAACAATCTGCAATGACATTTTAAGTTACATGCAACTGAGACTACTGAAAAAATCTTTATGAAGGAGGTGAGCCTTGATTTCTGGCCTTAAAAAGAAGCAGGATTATTGGCTTAAAAATAATGATAACTTATTTTTTCTCCAAAAAAATATATGCTATATCCACATTATGTGTCATTCACTCCTTGAGGTACTGGAGATGGAAGTGTGAACAAAGCAGAACTCATGGATAAAATAAAATAAGACGTGTGGAGTCTCTCATGTCTAGAGAGTTACTGTAAGATACTTTGTACATAATTAATTCTTTACATTAATTCTTACAATAACAATGTAGATTAAATACTGTATTCAATGAATAGAAAGAAAATTATATGCAATGAATCATTTACCCATGGCCAGAAACTATTAAGTGGTAGTAAAGGCATGACTGTAAGTAGTACCTAGAAATCTTTGTCACTTTTTTTTCTTTTTGCTAACCAAATGCAGACCCGAAATCTAATGTTAATTAGGGACACAACAAATTATATGTTAGTTGATTCCTAAGATCCTAGAAAATCAGAGGGCTGGTGGGAGAGATCTTTAGGACAAAGTTTCCAAAGGGAGAATTGTAAGGTAAAATAAATGTTTTTGCTGAAATGAGGGAAAGCAGAATTATTTGATAATACATAGTTGGTGTCCTCAGCCTTCTTAAAAAATATTTATTTATTTATTTATTTATTTTATTAACATATAATGTATTATTGGCCTCAGGGGTACAGGTCTGTGAATCGCCAGGTTTACACACTTCACAGCACTCACCATAGCACAAACCTTCCCCAATGTCCATAATCCAAAAAAACCCCCCCCCCCCCCCCCCGCACTGGCAACCCTCAGTTTATTTTTTAAGATTAAGAGTCTCTTGTGGTTTGTCTCCCTCCCGATCCCATCTTGTTTCATTTATTCCTTTCCTACCCCCCAAACCCCACACATTGCCTCTCAACTTCCTCATATCAGGGAGATCATATGATAATTGTCTTTCTCTGATTGACTTTTTTCGCTCAGCATAATACCTTCTACTTCCATCCACCTTGTCACAAGTGGCAAGATTTCATTCCCTTTGATGGTTGCATAGTATTCCATTGTATATATATATACCACATCTTCTTTATACACTCACCTATTGGTGGACATCTAGGTTCTTTCCATAGTTTCGCTATTGTGGACATTGCTGCTATAAATATTCGGGTGCACGTGCCCCTTCAGATCACTGCATTTGTATCTTCAGGATAAATACCTACTAGTGCAATTGCTGGGTCATAGGGTAGCTCTATTTTCAATTTTTTGAGGAACCTCCATGCTGTTTTCCAGAGTGGCAGCATCAGCTTGCATTCCCACCAACAATGTAGGAGCATTCCCCTTTCTCTGCATCATCTCCAGTATCTGTTATTCCCTGACTTGTTAATTTTAGCCATTCTAACTGGTGTGAGGTGGTATCTCATTGTGATTTTGATTTGTATTTCCCCGATGCTGAGTGATGTGGAGCACTTTTTCATGTGTCTGTTGGCTATGTGGATGTCTTCTTTGCAAAATCTCTGTTCAAGTCCTCTGCCCATTTCTTGATTGGATTATTTGTTCTTTGGGTGTTGAGTTTGATAAGCTCTTTATAGATTTTAGATACTGGCCCCTTATCAGATACGTTTGCAAATATCTTCTCGAATTCTCTCAGTTGTCTTTTGGTTTTGTTGACTGTTTCCTTTGCTGTGTAGAAACTTTTGGTCTTGATGAAGTCCCAATAGTTCATTTTTTCCCTTGCTTCCCTTGCCTTTGTTCCTAGGAAGAAGTTGCTGTGGCTAAGATGGAAGAGGTTGCTGCCTGTGTTCTCCTCAAGGATTTTGATGGATTCATTTCTCATGTTGAGGTCCTTCATCCATTTTGAGTCTATTTTCAAGTGTGATGTAAGAAAATGTTCCAGTATCATTTTTCTGCATGTGGCTGTCCAATTTTCCCAACACCATTTGTTGAGGAGACTGTCTTTATTCCATTGTACATTCTTTCCTGCTTTGTCAAAGATTGATCATAGAGTTGAGGGTCTCTTTCTGGGCTTTCTATTCTTTTTAATTGAGCAATGTGTCTGTTTTTGAGCCAGTACCATACTGTCTTGATGATGACAGCATTGTAATAGAGCTTGAAGTCTGGAATTGTTATGCCACCAACTTTGGCTTTCTTTTTCAATATTCCTCTGGCTATTCAAAGTATTTTCTGGTTCCATATAAATTTTAGGATTTTTTCTTCCATTTATTTGGGAAAAAATGGATGGTATTTTGATAGGGATTGCATTAAACATGTAGATTGCTTTAGGTGGCACAGACATTTTCACAATATTTGTTCTTCCAGTCCATAAGCATGGAACATTTTTCAATTGCTTTGTGTCTTCCTCAGTTTCTTTCATGAGTCCTTTATAGTTTTCTGAATATAGATTCTTTGTCTCTTTGGTTAGGTTTATTGTTAGGTATCTTATGGTATTGGTTGCAATTGTAAATGGTATCGACTCCTTAAGAAATTTCTCTTTCTTCTGTCTTGTTGTTGGTGTATAGAAATGCAACTGATTTCTGTGCATTGATTTTATATCCTGACACTTTACTGAATTCCTGTACAAGTTCTAAGAGTTTTGGAGTGGAGTCTTTTAGGTTTTCCACATAAAGTATCTTATTGCCTGCAAAGAGTGTTAGTTTGACTTCTTCTTTGGCGAAACAGATGCCTTTAATTTCTTTTTGTTATCTGATTGCTGAGGCTAGGACTTCTAGTACTATGTTGAATAGCAGTGGTGATAATAGACATCCCTGCCATGTTCCTGACCTTAGCAGAAAAGCTCTCAGTTTTATCCACTGAGGATGATATTTGCTGTGTGTTTTCCATAAATGGCTTTGATGATATTGATGTATGTGCCCTCTATCCCTATGCTGTGAAGAGTTTTGATCAAGCAAGGATGCTGTTCTTTGTCAAATGTATTTTCAGCATCTATTGAGAGTATCATATGTTTCTTGTTCTTTCTTTTATTAGTGTATTGTATCACACTGATAGATTTGCAGATGTTGAACCAATCTTGCAGCCCTGGAATAAATCCCAATTGGTCTTGGTGAATAAGGCTTTTAATGTACTGTTGGATCCTATTTGTTAACATTTTGGTGAGCATCTTTGCATCTGTGTTCATCAAGGATATTGGTCTGTAATTCTTTTTTTTGATAGGGTCTTTGTCTGGTTTTGGGATCAAGGTAATGCTGGCCTCATAAAATGAGTTTGGAAGTTTTCCTTCTATTTCTAATTTTTGGAACAGTTTCGGGAGAATAGGAGTTAATTTTTCTTTAAATGTTTGGTAGAATTTCCCTGGGAAGCCATCTGCCCCTCCCCTCTTGTTTGTTGGGAGCTTTTTGGTGATTGCTTCAATTTCCTTCCTAGATATGGGTCTTTTTAAGTTTCCTATTTCATCCTGGTTCAGTTTTGGTAGTTTATACGTCTCTATGAATGCATCCATTTCTTCAAGATTGTCAAATTTGCTGGTGTATAGTTGCTCACAATAAATACTTATTTTTTGTATTTCTTTAGTGTTGGCTGTGATCTCTCCTCCTTCATTCATGATTTTATTTATTTAGGTCCTTTCTCTTTTCTTTTCAGAAGGTCTGATCAGGGGTTTATCAATTTTATTAATTCTTTCAAAGAACCAGCTCCTAGTTTCATTGATTTGTTCTATTGTTTTGTTGTTGTTGTTTGTTTGTTTTGTTTTTGTTTTCTATTTCATTGATTTCTTCTCTGATCTTTATTATTTCTCTTCTCCTGCTGGGTTTAGGCTTATTTTGCTATTATTTCTCCAGCTCCTTTAGGTGTAGGGGTAGGTTGTGTATTTGTGACCTTTCTTGTTTCTTAAGAAAAGTTTGTATTGCTATATGTTTCCCTCTCAGGACTGCCTTTGCTGTGTCCCATGGATTTTGAACAGTTGTGTTTTCATTTTCATTTGTTTCCATGAACTTTTTCAATTCTTCTTTAATTTCCTGGTTCATTCATTCTTTAGTAGAATACTATTCAGTCTCTGTGTATTTGAGTTCTTCCCAACTTTCCTCTTGTGATTGAGTTCTAGCTTCAGAGCATTGAAAATATGCAGGGAATGATCCCAATATTTTGGTACCAGTTGAGACCTGATTTGTAACCCAGGATGTGATCTATTCTGGAGAATGTTCCATGGGCACTAGAGAAGAATGTGTATTCTGTTGCTTTGGGATGGAATGTTCTGAATATATCTGTGATGTCCATCTGTTCCAGTGTGTCACTGAAGGCCTTTATTTTCTTGTTGGTCTTTTCTTCTATTATCTGTCCATTTCAGTGAGGGGGGTGTTAAAGTCCCCTACTATTATTGTATCATTGTCGATGTGTTTCTTTGATTTTGTTACTAAGTGGTTTATATAGATGGCTTCTCCCATGTTAGGGGCAGAGACATTTAAAATTGTTAGGTCTTCTTGTTGGACAGACCCTTTGAGTATTATATAGTGTCCTTCCTCATCTCTTATTATAGTCTTTGGCTTAAAATTGAATTGATCTGATATAAGGATTGCCACCCCAGTTTTCTTCTGATGTCCATTAGCATAGTAAATTGTTTTCCACCTCCTCACTTTAAGTCTGGAGGTGTCTTTGGGTCTAAAATGAGTTTCTTGTAGACAGCATGTTGATGGGTTTTGTTTTTTGATCCATTCTGATACCCTGTGTTCTGATTGGGGCATTTAGCCCATTTACATTCAGGGTAACTATTGAGAAATATGAATTTAGTGCCATTGTGTTGCCTTTAAGGTGACTGTTACTGTACGTTATCTCTGTTCCTTTCTGGCCTACTACTTTTAGGGTCTCTCTTTGCTTAGAGAACCCCTTTCAATATTTCTTGTAGAGCTGGTTTGGTGTTTACAAATTCTTTCAATTTTTGTTTGTCCTGAAAGCTTTTTATCTCTCCTTCTATTTTCAATGATAGCCTAGCTGGATATAGTATTCATTGCTGCATGTTTTTCTCATTTAGTGCTCTGAATATATCATGCCAGTTCTTTCTGGCCTTCCAGGTCTCTGTGGATAAGTCGGCTGCCAGTCTAATATTTTTACCATTGTATGTTACAGAGTTCTTGTCCCGGGCTGCTTTCAGGATTTTCTCTTTGTCACTAAGACTTGTTAAGTTTTATTATTAGATGGTGCAGTGTGGACCTGTTCTTATTGATTTTGAGGAGGATTCTCTGCACCTCCTGGATTTTGATGCTTGTTCCCTTTGCCATATTAGGGAAATTCTCTACAATAATTCTCTCCAATATACCTTCTACCCCCCTTTCTTCTTCTTCTGGAATCCCAATTATTCTAGTGTTGTTTCATCTTATGGTGTCACTTATCTCTCGAATTCTCTCCTTGTGGTCCAGTAGTTGTTTGTCTCTCTTTTGCTCAGCTTCTTTATTTCCTGTCATTTGGTCTTTTATATCACTGATTTTCTCCTGTGCCTCATTTATTCTAAAAGTAAGAGCATCCAATTTTATTGCACCTCATTAATAGCTTTTTTTGATTTCAGCTTGGTTAGATTTTAGTTTTTTATTTCTCCAGGAAAGGCTTTAATTTCTCCAGATAGGGTTTCTCTAATATCTTCCATGCCTTTTTCGAGACCAGCTAGCTCCTTGAAAATCATCATTCTGAGCTCTATGTCTGATGTATTACCAATTTCCATATTGATTAGGTCCCTAGCTTTCAGTACTGCTTCTTGTTCTTTTTTTTTGTGGTGAGTTTTTCTGCCTTGTCATTTTATCCAGAAAGAGAGAATAAAATACTAAAGGGGTGGCAAAGACCCCAGAAAAATGTGAGTTAACCAAATCAGAGGAGAACCCAAATTGTGGGGGCAATGTAGGGGGTAAAAAGAAGTTCAAAAAAAGTATTAAAAAAAAAAGAAAATATAGATATTAGACTGGTGAATAAAACAGAGCCACCCACTTAATTTTGGGAGTACTTTGGTCTCTTAGAAGAACCTCCCAAAATTTTAGAAGAGAGAAAAACATATATACATACATATATATATGTATGTATATTATAATATATGTATATAAATATATTATATATAATAAAGAAAAACATATTTTATAACATATTATAAAATGTATACTTATTATATATAAAATATATTTTAAAAATATAAAATAAAATATGTAAAACATTAAAATATATATTATATATATTTAATAAATATATATTTTATATATGTTATGTATGTTTTATATATGTTTTTCTTTCTTTAAAATTTATTATATTATGTTATTGTTTTATATGTATATATATATATGTGTACACACAAAAACAAGGGTAAACACAATGAAAGGGTGCAATATGATTGTAAAATGAAAATTTTAAAAAAATTCTAAAAGGGGAGTTGGTAAGATAAATTAGTTAGGAAAAGAAAGAAAAAGAAAGTGGAGGGTATTTTCTCAGGCTGGAGACTATAACAAAGCCTTGTACTAGATTTAGGATATATTTTTTCTATCATAATAAATTATATCCCAAAATTTTTTTAGAAGAAAAACCCTATGTGTATATAAAAAATAAAGTTAGTTACATTGAAGGATAAAATATGACTATAATAAGAAGGTTCAATAAGATCTTTTTTTTATAAAAGATATCGTTAAGATAAACTAGTTCAAAAACGTTAAAAGAGGAAAGAGTAAAAGTTACAAAATTAAAATAAGAAAAAATTAAATTACAAAAATAATTAACTTTGCAAGACTAAAGAATCATGGAGAGAAAGCCACATATTCCATGATTTGCTTTTCTTCCTCTGGAATTCTGCTGTTCTCCTTGGTAAGTGAGCTTGGTCTGGGCAGGATTTCTTGCTGATCTTCTTGGGGAGGAACCTGTTGTAATGATTCTCAAGTGTCTTTACCCGAGGCAAAATTGCATTGCCTTTGCTAGGGGCTGGTCTAAGTAATCTGCTCGGGTTCACTCTCAGGAGCTTTTGTTCCCTGATCGCTTTCTGTAGAGTTCTGTAGGATGGGAATGGAAATGGCAGCCTCCCAATCTCTGCCCAGGGGGGCAGAGAGCTCAGGGCCCCTACTCCTCAGTGTGCCTTCAGTGAAAAGTGCTCAATCACTCCCATTTCCCTTGCCTCCAGTTGTGTATGGAGCTCACCCTGCCTGTGACCGAGGGTCTCTGTGTCTGGCACACAGCCCTCCCTAGAGTCTCCAAACCTAGCAGATCACTGCCACTCTCCCAGAGATGTCTCCCTGTATCAGCCACTTGTGGGGTCCCTGCTCAAAGAGCAGTGATCTGACTGTGCCCAGATCACAGTTTAAGGTAACCCCAAGCTGAAAGCTCACTCCTTGGATCCATGTCTGTAGCTAGCTTCCTTGCTCTAATACCAGTGAGCTCTGTAATACTCAGACACCCCCAATCCTTTTGTGACCTTGCAGGACCTGAGTCCAAGCTATCCCTGTGAGGGCTCCAGCTCCGCTTAGCCTCTGGAGTGATATCCCTCAATGGAGCAGACTTTTAAAAGTTCAGATTTTATGCTCTGTTGCTCTACTGCTTTCTGGGAGAGACCAGCTTCTTCCTGCTGCTTTGTATTCACTTCTCCGCAGGTCCTACCTTTCAGAAAGTGGTTGATTTTCTGTTTCTAGAATTGCTGCTCTTCTTCTTTGATCTCCTGTTGGATATGTAGGTTTCAGAATGGTTTGATAAGCTATCTAGCTGATCTTTGTTGTCCTCAGCCTTAGGAGTGCACATGTTTTGTTTTTTTTCATTGGCAGATTCTCTCCCATCAAGCCTTCAGATGGATTAATGAGGGAACAAGAATGGTGATGAGGGAATAAAGCCTGTTTTAATATGGATCTGAGATTTAAACAACAAAGCATAAGTAATATCAACTGCTTAGGGCAGACGCAGGCCAAGAGGGTCTGACCAAAAGATAGGATTCAGAATAACCTACAGAGGCTTCTTTTTATCTTCAGGGACTTCTCATCTCCATAACTCTAAACATCTCTTTCAAGTGTTTAATAAGTTCATGATTTCAAGGATATCTTGTTGCTCAAATTTGGGTAAAGTGTATGAGTTAAGTTGTATTAATTGATATCTTTTCTACTTAGGTACAACTGGAAACACTGGTTATAGGTCTGAGGGTGGGCTCATTTGGAAAATTGTAATTCTGAATCTCTTATTTAAATTCAAGCAATAAATTGTGTCTGGGATTAGAGGACACATGGCTACTACCATCTGGTGGCAAGACGGTCAATGAAGCAAAAATCAACAAACTCCTTAAGGTCATAATAGCAAAGAAATCAGATCTCATATTTTTAAAAAGATATCACTTGTCCATAACAGACAGTAAATATTTGATGACATATTCATATTCACTTGTCCATTAATAGTTTTTAATATAAAAGTAAATTATCTTATTGAATTTCAGATAGCTGCCAAGGCATTTACATGCTAAATTTGGAAGTAGACATGGGTTAAATAATAATAGAAGTAATCCAAGCCTTGAATTGAATTGAAATAAATTGAATTGAATTGAAATAAAATAAGCATTTTTAAAAAATATTTTATTTATTTACTTGAGAGAGAGAACAAGAGAGAGAGCATGCGAGGGGGAAGGGTCAGAGGGAGAAGCCGACTCCTTGCTGAGCATGGATTGGGACTGGATTCTGGGACTACAGGATCATGAACTGAGCTAAAGGCAGTTGCTTAACCAACTTAGCCACCCAGGCTCCCTAAAAAACATTTTAATGACTGTTATGGACTGAATTATGTCTCCTCAACAAAATCTATATGTTTAAGTCCTAACTGCCAATTTGACTGAATTTGGTAGGGCCTTTAAGGAGGAATTCAGATTAAATGAGTTTGTATGGATGCACCCTTAATCTAATATGAATCATGTCCTTGGGAGAAGAACAGATACCAGCAATGTATACTCACAGAGGAAAATTTAAGTGGGAACACACTGAGAAGGTGGCCATCTTTAATCCAAAGATACAGACCTCAGAAAAAACCAGACCTGCTGATACATTGAACATGGACTTCCAGCCTCCAGAACTGTGAGAAAATAAATGTATATTATTCAAGCCACCCAGTTTGTGGTATTTTGTTATGGCAGCCTTTGTAGACTCATACAATTACATATGGCTGCTGTTTCTGATGGTATAAATAAGTACAGATACAAACTCTGTCAGAAAATACTTAAATATATTGCATAATATATAATCAAAATCTTTAAAGTGCAATTTAGATGGGATAAGGCAATGAATACAGTAGAGGACCAGAAACTATAAGACCTGTCTGAGCCTTGGTTCTTAATGGAGAGCTAAGAAGTGAAATTCTTCCCAAGGATCATTTTTATTATGATTTATAGATGTGCAGTAGTATAAGGCCATAATTATACTATATATGTTATCTAAAATATATTTTTGACCTGATATGGTTAAGCCCTGGTACCTGAAGAATAAAAAAAAAAAATATTGTATGAAAGAATTCTCTTTAAACACAGACCTGATCACAGGGAAGAAGAGCAAATAATTAAAAAGTCTTTTAACTCTGGAAGATTAAAAAAAAATCACAGATGTAGACTAACAAGAATAATCTACTCTAAACTCAGGTGCACAAAGATTACAGGTTAAAACTATATAGTATGTAATTTTAATAAATAATTACAAAAAGATGGTAGCTTAGTTTATGACAATACATAAAAAGTAACAAAATTTATACTCGGACTTGCAAAAAACAGAACTTCTATAAATTAAAAAAAAGGAAAAATACATAAGAAAACTTTAAAACTGATAAAAATACACTGGTATTCAAGTTTTAAAGTCCAATAGTCATCATTTGGCAGAACACATTAAGGATAAGAAATATTTTGAGAGGAACCAGAAAAACAAAACAAAACCAAAAAAAAAAATGGGGCTTTTGGTATTAGAGCTTGATAAAAGATACCAGCAATAGCTGTGGAAATCAAAGGAGAGTGGAATAATCTAATTCAACAGAAAGCAATATGTTAATTTAGAATTTCATAGGCAGTGAAACCATTTTTCAAGATTGAATGTAAAAAAAAAAAAAACCCACATTTTCAGAGATATCAAAATTTGAGTTTGACATTACCTCCACTGCAATAAGCATAGTCTGAAAAAATTGATCTCATGTTGAAGAAATATGTTCATTTTGGAATAACTTCAGTTTTTCAGTACAAGAAGGAATGAAAGCTGAAGAGAGTCTTTCAAATGTGCTTAAACATAATAAACAAAAGAACACACACATTTATTAAATTACTTATATTAGAAGAGAATCGATAGAGTCCATATACATAATAATATATGATATAAGAAGGGAATAACTGGTTTTCTTTTAAGAACCTTCTACTGTTTAGGGAAAAAAATAAAGGTGGTGATTAACTTCAGAATTTGATGAACCACATATAATTGCTAAAATGAATTACAGCTCATAATTTACAAATTAGCAGAATACAAAAAATGGAATCATGAAAATTTGCAATAAAAGGAAAGGAAGAGTACATATGAATTCATATTTCAACATATTAGTATGTATATTAAATGTTAGAAGGAAAATAGATATTTGTGTGACTCAAAAAGGCAAACAAAGCCAAATGATTGCAATGACATATGCAAAAGAAACTCCCAAATTAAGAGGAATGTTGTGGGAAGTTATATACAAGTATTAACCACTTGAACATAGTATAGCTATAGAAGTTTACCAATAAAAAACAAAGAATTAAGAAATCACTAAGGGATAAAGATGATCATCAATTTATAATAAAAATAAGTTATTGCAATTCTAAACTTTTGTACATTTTGTAATATGGCCTCAAATATGAGACAAAACTAGGAAAAAGTGAATTTATTTATTTATTTATTTATTTATTTATCACTATTATTAAAAACTCATTTTTGATTGGACTCTGACTTAGAGGTAGAAGTTCTCAAAGAAGACAGCCTCTGTCTGCTGGCAATCTGTTCCTGGTATTTTTCTTTGGCTTCCTTCATTTTCATGGCCAAAAATTTAGCATAATCTGCAGCCTCTTCCTTATTTTTCTTAGTTTGTTGTTTCTTCAAAGCAATACACCAACATCTGTTTTGGAAGACACATGGAGTAACAAGATGCTGAATCACGGACACTTTGGTTCTAGGTTTCTTGTCATCTTTCTTTAGGGGCTTACTCAAAACAAACTTGTGGACATCATCTTCTTTAGATGTGGACCCTCAACTCTATGGTCAAATAATCTTCAACAAAGCAGGAAAAAATATACAGTGGAAAAAAGACAGTCTCTTCAATAAATGGTGCTGGGAAAATTGGACAGTTATGTGTAGAAGAATGAAACTCGACCATTCTCTTACACCATACAAAAAGATAAACAGAAAATGGATAAGAGACTTCAATGTGAGGCAGGAATCCATCAGAATCCTAGAGGAGAACATAGGCAGTAACCTCTTCAACATCAGGCACAGCAACTTAATTCAAGATATGTCTCTAAAGGCAAAGGAAATGAAAGCAAAAATGAATTTTTGGGACTTCATCACGATCAAAAGTTTCTGCACAGCAAAGGAAACAGTCAACAAAACAGAGGCAACCCACAGAATGGGAGAAGATATTCACAAATGGCAATACAGACAAAGGGCTGATATCCAGGATCTATAAAGAACTTCTCAAACTCAACATACACAAACCAGATAATCATGTCAAAAATGGGCGGAAGACATGAATGGACCCTTCTCCAATGAAAACATACAATGGCTAACAGACACATGAAGAAATGTTGAGCATCACTAGCCATCAGGGAGATTCAAATCAAAAGCTCATGGAAATACCACCTTATACCAATTAAAATGGCCAAAGTCAACAAGACAGGAAACAACATGTGTTGGAGAGGATGTGGAGAAAGGGGAACCCTCTTACACTGTTGGTGTGAATGCAGGTTGGTGCAGCCACTTTGGAAAACAGTATGGAGATTTCTTTTTTTTTTTTTTTTTTAAGATTTTATTTATTTATTTGTTAGGGAGAGAGAGAGCGAGCACAGGTAGACAGAGTGGCAGGCAGAGGCAGAGGGAGAAGCAGGCTCCCTGCCGAGCAAGGAGCCCGATGTGGGACTCGATCCCAGGACACTGGGATCATGACCTGAGCCGAAGGCAGCCGCTTAACCAACTGAGCCACCCAGGCATCCCTAGTATGGAGATTTCTTAAGAAATTAAAAATAGAGCTTCCCTGTGACGCTGCAATTGCACTACTGGGTATTTACCCCAAAGATACAGATGTAGTGAAAAGAAAGGCCATCTGTACCTCAATGTTCATAGCAGCAATGACCACAGTCGCCAAACTGTTGAAAGAACCAAGATGCCCTTCAACAGATGAATGGATAAGGAACATGTGGTCCATATATGGACCATGGAGTATTATGCCTCCATCAGAAAGGATGAATACCCAACTTTTGTATCAACATGGATGGGACTGGAAGAGATTATGCTGAGTAAAATAAGTCAAGCAGAGGGAGTCAATTATCATATGGTTTCACTTATTTGTGGAGCATAAGAAATAACACGAGGACATGGGGAGATGGAGAGAAGGGAGTTGGGGGAAATTGGAGGGGGAGATGAAACATGAGAGACTGTGGACTCTGAAAAGCAATCTAGGTTTTGGAGGGGAGGGGCTTGGGGGATTGGGTGAGCCTGGTGGTGGGTATTATGGAGGGCACATATTGTATGGAGCACTGGGTGTGGTGTATAAACAGTGAATTCTGGAACACTGAAAAGAAATTTAAAAATAAATAAAAAATTTTAAAAAGAGAGACTGAAAAGTTTGCAGATTCTGCTGGCTATTTTGGGCCCCAAGCCATGAGGCACAGAAATATCAGTGAATCCAGGTATATCCCTCTTCCCTTTTCTCACAATGACCATGTTGAGAACACTGAGATTGGCATCCACCATGCAACCCTGAAAAGATTTGTACTTTCTCTCTACAGTCCTCCTTGGTCTATAGCAGGAAGGTCCCTTAGTCAGCAGCAGGATGACAGGGCCATGGGTCAAGACATCCTGCTTCATGGGGAAGACTTGTTTGTCATCACCACCACTGATTAGCACCACATAACCTTTCCACCCAGAACATCAGCAGCAACTTCTGTGTCCGTAGGCTTCTCATAAAATGTACGAAGTTTGCATTCATCATCCATTTCAATGAGTTTCTGGCAACCAGTAGCTGGGAAAGAGATGTCAGCTTCATCCTGAAGCAGCCTACTCCTTCTGAGTCACCACAAAAAAAGAGCTGTGAATATATTTATCATCATTTATCATTAACTACCCTCTGTTCATAAAATATATATATATATACATGTATATATATATATATATTTAAATAAGACAACATATCTAATCTAACAAATATTGCATATTACACTGCCACTACAAATGAAAAATACACCTCATTTTCCAAAAAACACAAAATGTAAACTAGATAACAATTGACAGCTTTCCAAGATTTATGACAATTATGTAAAAATTTAAAGCGTTTGTAATGGGGCACTTGGGTGGCTCAGTTGGTTAAGCCTGCAACTCTAGGTTTCAGTTCAGGTCTTGATCTCAGGTACATGGGATGGAATGCCATGCTGTGTGCTATGTTTGGCAGGGAGTCTGCTTGAGATTCTTTCTCTCCCCCTCCCTCTGCCCTCACCCCCCTCTGTAAAAGAAGAAAGAAAGAAAAAATAGACACTTTTTAGAAATAGATTATATTCTCAGATAAGAAAGTTTAAATTGAATTTTCTGTATATGTTTGGAAAGCTCAAAACACACTGGACCATAACTTTACTATGGTTATCTGAAAAATTTTGAGCTTGAAAGTATACTTCTAACTTTAGGATTTTGACATTTCAGAACTTATATTGAGATAAAAGAAAGACTGGAAATCAATGCAGGGAAAATTAAAATTTTTCAAAAAAATGGGAAAAATAACACATCAGGAACAAGAAAGTAGAAACAAAGAGAAAATAAAGAAATTAAAAATAAATATTAAATACATTCAGGAAATTCAAAGCTGGTTCTAAAAAGAAACTTTAAAAATTCTGGCAGAACTGTTCAAAAATAAAGATCAACTGAGATAAACAGAATTAGAAATTGAAAACTAGCAATCTTTAGTGCTTGTTTTAGCAGCACATATTCTAAGGATGTCACTATTTAAAGAAAAAGATAGAGTTATTAAAACATTGTGACAAAAATTAAAAACTTAGGAGAAATGGACAATTTTACAGAATAATATCAAGGACCAGAATTAGTCAAGAGTATATTGAAATTTTAAATTATTCTATTGCTAAATAAAATCATTTCTATAAAAATAGGGAGGTCATAACATGTTCAAGCAGGAGATACAAATTTTAACCAAACTATTTTTTTGATTGTGGCAAAATACACATATCATTTACTATCTTATCTACATTTCAGTATACAGTGTCTTACAATATAAGACATTATGAATAATATGGCTTATTCAAAAAAGGCAAATTTCTGTGGATATTAAAATACATCGTCACTTATTATATAATAGAAAAAAGTGGAAAACCTGTGTAATTATATGAATTGGTGCAGAAGGTAATATTAGATAAAATTTTACAACCATTCATGATGAAAATAAAACACAACAAATGTCTATATAAACATTAAAGACCTTTCTTGATAAAGTTTATTATCAAAGTCTATATCAGTAATTATTCTCAATAGTGAAACATTTAAACTATTCTCGTAATAATGAATAACACACAGCGATGCCTGTAACATGTCCATCCATATTGTACCAGAGGCATTAGCCTGTATAATAAAAAAGAAAAAAAAATTCTATAAGAATTAGAAGGCAAATGACATAAAGATGTCATTATTTTCTGATGATAAGATGGCTCATGTAGAAAAGCCGAAAGAAAACACAGAGTTTCAGTAATAGCTACTTTTTATCTAAATAAATGACTATACTATTCATATATAAAAGTTGGCCACATTCCATGCATGCCAATAAGAAATGCAAAGAAGAATAAATTTAAATAAAATATATAATTTATAATGGGAAATATTTGATGTAAAAAATTTAACAAATGTGTGCAGTAATTTCATTAGAAATTATAAAAATCCTAAAAGACATTGAAAAAGAAGAGACATACAATGGGTAAAGATGGGGAGAATTAATATCTCCCCAGATTTTGTTAAGAAATGATGTTGAAATTCCATACAATATCCTAAATGTGATAAGCCATTTTAAATATTATGTTTCTTTTTTTGTAACTTCAGATATAACTAAAGTACAATGAATAGAATATACATAAGCTTTGACAAATGTGTATAACTATAGATCAATCATCACAATAAAAATAGCATGTATATCGGGACACCTGGGTGGCTCAGTTGGTTAAGCGGCTGCCTTCGGCTCAGGTCATTCTCCCAGCGTCCTGGGATCGAGTCCCTCATCGGGCTCCTTGCTCGGCAGGGAGCCTGCTTCTCCCTCTGCCTCTGCCTGCCACTCTGTCTGCCTGTGCTCGCTCTCTCTCTCTCTCTCCCTAACAAATAAATAAATAAAATCTTAAAAAAAAAATAGCATGTATATCAATGGTTGCTAAAAGTTCTTCATGCCTCTTTGTAACCAGCATTCCCTTTCATACTCAGGAAACTATAGATGTACTTTGTGTCACTATAAATTACTGTGTTACTTTTAGGCATTATACACAGTATCACTGAACAGATATTGTTCATTGGTCTGGTTTCTTTTCATTACAGTATAATGATTTTTTTAAAGATCTATTTATTTATTTATTTGACACAGAGAGAGAGAGAGAGATCCCAAGTAAGCAGAGGTAGGCAGAGAGAGAGAGAGAGGCAGAAGCAGGATCCCTGCTGAGCAGAGAGCCTGATGCAGGGCTGGATCCCAGGACCCTGAGATCATGACCTGAGTCAAAGGCAGAGAGGCTTAACCCACTGAGCCATCTAGGTGCCCCAGTATAATGATTGTTAAATCCATCCATGTTGTTGCACGTTCACTAGTTGTATCCTTCATATTGCTTAGTAATATTTCTGTTGTATGAATATAACACAGTCTGTTTATCCATTCACATATTGATGGAGATTTGAGTTGTTTCCAGTTAGACTAATATAAAGAAAGCCACTATGAACATTTACATACAAGTACTTGTGTGTACACATTTTCATTTATTTTGGGTATCTGCCTAGGGATGGAATTGATGGTCATATGGTCTTATGATGGGTACATTGTTAGCTTTTTTAAGAAACTGCAAATTGTCTTCTAAAGCAGTTATAAAATTTCACATCCCCACCAGCAATTATGAGAATTCCAGTTGCTCCACATCCTTTCCAATATGAGGTATGGTCATTTTATTCTTTAGTTTTAGTCATTCTAATGTGTGAGTAGTGATATGTCATTATGATTTCAATATACATTTTCTGTTTAGGAATCTTATGAATCTTTTCATGTGTTTATTGGTCATTTGTGTATTTGTTATCAATCATCTACTCAAATGTTTTGAAATTCAAAAAGATATATTAGGCTGCTCATCTCTTAGTATTTCTAAGAGTTATTTACATCCTGTGGATACAAGTTGTCTTTCTAACATACATGTTGTTAATGTCTTCTCCCACTATGTGGCTCACTTTTTTTTTTCCCATGGTGCCTTTAAAAAAGCAAAATTTCTAATTTTGATTAGATACTACTTATCAGGTCCACAAAAAAAGTAAAAATTTCAACATAAATCAGTCAATTCTAAAATCTTACTAGTTTAACACAACCAAAGCTTATTTCTTACATAATTAGTTTGTGTTGGCCGGTGAATTTGCTCACTGCACTTACTCAGAAATCCAGAAGGAGGGAGTTTACCTTGACACATTCAACCATTATCCCTTCAGCAAGAGTAAGGGAGGATGGAAAATCATTTACTTGCTCTTCAAACTTCAACTGTCAAGTCACACAAATTGTTTCTACATGTCATTCATTGCTCAAAACAAGTCATGTGACCACACTTAATTTCAAAAGGTCTGGGAAATTTTGGTATTAGGTATATTGCCTAGTGTGAGGTCACAATATTATTTCACATATGAAATCACATATGTGAAAATGGTATCATTGATCTCCACTTACAAAACTATATGTTGTCCCTGAAACCTTCCAACAATATGAACTTGACCTCTAGGTTATAACTATTTAGAACACTGTCCTTCACTCTGGAATAAGAACAAACACTCGCTCTTTCTTCCTCTTTCTTTTATATACATATGTATATATACACATGTATATTTTATATATACGTGTAGTATATATCATATAAATCCATAAGGAAAAGACAAAAAGCATGACAGAGAAAATGAGCAAAAGAACAAATGGCATTTAATAAAAGAGGAAATTTAAATGACTTTCAAAGAAGTAGAAACACACTCACCCTTTTTAGTAATGCATATCAAAGTTACCATTTTGAGTAAGTGCATTACTTACATCACAGCAACTTTTTTCCTAAGAATATATGCTAGAAAAACTCTTGCACCTATTAACAAAGAAACATGCAAAGGCATATGTACAGTAACAACATTCATAACAGCAACATTTGGAAACTACTCAAATGTATACTCACAGAATAATAGCTAAATAAATTATTGTACTTCCATACAATTGATTGTAACATTGCAACAGAGGACTTTGGCAGCGAGTATCAATATGAATACATTTCTAACATATAATTGTGAGTAGAAATTATAATCTGAAATAAAATAGTATAATTTCATACCTACAAAATTAAAAAAATAAAAGTATATGGCATTTAGGGATATGCAACAAAGAACCCAACAGTTAGCTAAACAAGAAAATGTGTAAACTCAGGATAGTGGTTATAGATGTAGTACATGTCCAAATAAGGGCACTTGAGGCTGGAGACGTACACTGGTAACATAGTTTTCCTTAATTTTGATAGTGCTTAAATGGATTTGTTTTATTACATTTTTAATTTTATATTCAGATTATATATACTTTTTTGTTTATACAAAATGTTTAGCAACAATTTTCAGGAAAGAAATGTAAAATAAACTTGCTTCTGCCTTAAATCTTCCAACACTATAGATTTGATTTCTGGATCATAAATATTGGGCACATTGTCCTTGACTCTGAAAGAAGAGGTCACATGATGCAGTGGGAAAGAACACTACCCTGGACATTAGGGGAGGTGAGCTCTGGAGTGGTTAGAGCCTCTGAAGCAAATGTTATATTAGTTCCAACAAATGGCTTAATTCCTGTGATTTCCCTTATTTGCAAAATGAAGGAAATCAAAGTAGGGGATTTTTAAGCACATTCCTACTATAATATCACACAACTGAACATATTTTCATGAGGAAAATGGAGATGGTGTGTTTTAAGAATCAGAGAATAAGCATATGCTTCCCCTTTTCCATTTGCTAAAACTCGCATAGTTGGGTGGCCACAAAGAACCTATGTGAAGAAAGCATTGTTTTCCTCATATTGACCTATAGGTTGACTAAACATGACTAGTAGGGTCATAGTTGGGTCTCCAATTCAGATTATTTACCTGCTGTCCTCCTATTTTTTTTTTTGACTACACAAAAGTATTCTTTATTCATGTACCTCAAAGAAGAAATACTAGAGCTTCAGAAGGAAAAAATAGAAGGACTGCTTTATAAATAGAGGAAAAGGAGATTATGACTTAACTAGGTTTCAGTGGGAAAAAGGATGGGAAGAAAAATAGATTAATCAAAAAGCCTATTACATTTTAGACATCATGCTAGGCATTGACTAATGTCATCTCATTTGATCTACATAACAATTTTAAGGGTAGTTATTTGTATCATTTATATTTTACAGATGGAAGAATTGAGGATTTGAGAGGCGATTTTCCTTGAGCTTGAGACTGAGTTTATATGATAAAATTTCCTAGCCTGATTCTGACACCACACCCATTTAACTTGAGGAACTAAGATTATAATCCACCCTTGAAACTAAATTTATGAAAAATTCCAAAAATCATTGAAATGAATGGATGGCAATCCAAATTGTATGATTATATGCGATCCTGGAGAATAAATTTATCCTCAATAATTGCTTTTCAGCAAACCTATGAGAAGAGTCTGCAATGCTGTTCTGCTTAACCAGAAGCAGTGGCCTTGGGTCCAGACAGCCAACAAACCCACAGAACACGATAGACTTCATCCAGCCCCTTGATGACCAGTGTAGTAGAATGAGTGCTCCTCATGGGACAGTCACAAGTCATGAGGGATGGAGCTGAGTGTTTGTGTGCAACTTACCTCACTCTAGGCAACTCATCAGCTATGGGTCCCCTGCAGTTTTCACTTAATGGTCATGTTCTACCTATTCTCTGGTGAGGCTACATCTCATTAATGGTCAGTCCATCATCAATTACCATTGTGAATTACTTACTAAGCAATCTTGAAAAGAGGAACAGGTGCTGATTGGCCCAGTCTGCTTTGTTGCAGTCTTCTGTAAATAGAAGTGTGTGGGCTCACATACCCTGTGTGTGGGTCACAGTTCCTGTGGGTAACCAAATAGGAACCTTGGTAATGTGATGGTGTCATAAGCAACATTTTGAAACCGTAGCATTATCACATTCTCTTAACTGTCTAATTCTATGTCTTCCCCACAAGCTGGTGAGTTCTGTGAAGTTAGAAATGATCCTTCATGTTTGAAACTAGGATTTATTCTCATCCTAACACTTTCTTTCAGACCTCCCACCATTAAGCTAGTTACTTAAGTAAAATAGTTTAGGATTAGTTTAAAAACATGTTCTTCTTTTATTCCCCATACAAATTCTTACATGACTGAGTCTTGCTGTATTTTTTGTACATTTCTTCTCTCATATTCTGCATGTCATTTCCTAGTAGGACCCTGATCTCACATTCCCACCCGGAGCTCACATTCCTGTAACTTCAACAATCTTGAAACTGACTTCTCCATCTTCAGTATCTCACTGTTCCAATCCATGCTTTGCTACCAGTGGAAGAAAAACAATTTAGATATTGTACCTAACAGGTTAATTTGCAACAAAATGGCAGTAGATTCAGCTTAAGGCCAAGAGATGTGGAAACCGAGGCTTTAAGATCCCCAGTATATCACTGAGCTCACAGAGCACCGTAATGACTGACATGGATTCAAGCACATTTGATCTGATTGGAGAGGAGCCTGTGGAAGGAACTTGGGAATCTTAGCCAGATGGATATGACTTTTAATATCACAATCTCCATTTATTTTTCCACTCAAGGCAAATTACTTAGCATCTCTTAATATCTGTAGTTCCTATAAAGTTAATATTATAATACTTACTTTCCACGATCTATTTTGAAGATTAATGTTAAAATTAGCATATTATCTGGTACCAGGAGATGTTTAATAAATAATTGTATTACTTATCTCAGTTAAATAGAATGGTCTTCTGGTCCCTATTAAATTAATAATCAATGCTTTAATTTTGTGATGTATCATAAACTGGCAAACACAAATTTGTGGATGAATCAGGCAAGATTTTTTTCAAAGATTTTATTTATTTATTTGGGAGAGAGATTGAGTGAGTGAGTGAGTGGTAGAGAACAAGAGAGCACAAACAGGGGGAGTGATGGAGGGAGAGGGAGAGGCAGACTCCCTATTAAGCAGAGCCTGATGCAGGGTTTGATCCCAGGACCCCAGGATCCTGACCTGAGGCAAAGGCAGATGCTTAATGGACTGAGCCACCCAGGCACCCTAGAAGTAGGCAAGATATTTAAATCTATTTTACTAGTAAGTAAATCAAGGCCTATCAATGATAAGGTCATCCATGACCTAGTAATACATGGATATCAATATTATGTCCCCAACTACACTGAAAGCTTCTCAGTGGCAGAATAATCTTTTTTTAATCTTCAAATATATATGCTAATGATAGATTAAGCTATATTATACAGCGCTTAAAAGCATGGATTTTAAGTCCTAAAAAAAACTATTTTATTATCATGGGCACACTTAATTAACTTCTTTAGAGTTCAGTTTTCTTATCAGTAAAAAAGGGACAATAACACCAATTTCCTTGATTTGATGAAAAAAATAATGTAAAATATTAAGAATGGTTAGAATATAGGAAATATAAAGCAAATAGGAGCTATTTTATAAATAAGAAGAAATAGCTGAGTAATGTCACATGAATGTCAAACCATTCCCTATTTAATTAAACATAAATTCAAATGTTTTACCATGGAAATTGAAAGAGCGTTTGGTATTCCACTGGGAATTTCAGGATGGGCTAGCAAAGGAAGAAACTGTTTTGAATTAATATACTATCAGAACTGTAGCATAAGAAAAAAGTTAGCTGATTTAATTATCAAAATATTCTTAGAAATAGATAAAGTGATGTCAGAACTTTCATGTCCATTGCATCATTGTATGGGGAAACATTATAGATGGAAACATGTCAGAACTTGGTACTAAATCAAGTTTTGTATCAATACAGTAAGTTCCTCAGTTACATAATTGGGCTTTGAGAAGCAAGGAGGGAATTAGAAACATTTTTCTGAAATTCACTTGATTATTGTTACCCCTATGCCCATCATCCCTGTGTTTAGTAATATTAAAATTACTTGAATGATACAGTTTTTATGGAACTGAACTACAATTTATCTTATATTAGGTATGCTTAAAATATTTACTTATAAAATGTAGATTTCAGGGCACCTGGGTGGCTCAGTGGGTTAAGCCGCTGCCTTCAGCTCAGGTCATGATCTCAGGGTCCTGGGATCGAGTCCCGCATCAGGCTCTCTGCTCATCGGGGAGCCTGCTTCCCTCTCTCTCTCTGCCTGCCTCTCTGCCTACTTGTGATCTCTCTATCTGTCAAATAAACAAATAAAATCTTTAAAAAAATGTAGATTTCACAAAAATTATAGAACTTCTTACCCTAATCCAGAAATCAGGCTATCTTCAAATAAACCAAAGGAAGTTTTACAGCATTTATAAATTACTTGTAAATAAACTCCATTTTAGTAATTTCCTATGATTTTTACATGAATAAACAGAAACATGATTTCAATATTTCCTTTAAACAACCCATATTTAATATAAAGTATAAGATTTCACTTGAATGCATATCATCTTCAAGCCTGTTTTTAAATTTCCCTGATTTAACAAGCTACAATTTGATCAATAACAGTCATATCTCACTTTTCTTTTTTTTCCCCCAACTATTCTGTGATGAGTTATTTTCTTTTAAGATTTCTTTATTTATTTGAGAGAGAGACAGAGAGAGAGAGCATGAGCAGGAGGAGCAGAGGGCACGGGAGAGAGAGTCTCGAGCAGACTCCACACTGAGCCTGGAGCCTGACATGGGGCTCGATCTCATGACCCTGAAATCACAACCTGAGCCAAAACCAAGAGTCAGATGCTTAACTGAGTGCACCACCCAGTCACACCTATGATGAGGTTTTTTTTTTTTTAATGTAAAATCTGCATATGATAAAAGTCACCATTTTACAGTGTACAATTCAGTGGCATTAAGTACATTCACAATGTTATACAAGCAATACCTGCTTCTAGTTTTAAAACATTTTTGTCACTCAAAAAGAAAACTGCATAAGCATGAAGTGGTTATTCCCCATTTCACCCTCTCCCCAGCCTCTAGTATCCACCAATTTGCTTTCTGTCTCTGTGAATTTACTTATTCTGGATGTTCCATTCCATCCCATCCTAGGTGGAGTCATACACATTTTGACAAATGTTTGTGATGTGCTTCTAGCATCATAATATTATACAGAGTAGTTTCACTGCCCTAAAAATCCTATTGGCTCCAACTATTCATCTCTCCTTCTGACCTATTTTCACTTTCCAAGCAGGCACCAAACTGTTTTCCACAGTGTTTGAACCATTATATATTTCCATCAGTGTGTAAGAGCTCCAATTTTTTCACATCCATAACACTTGTTATTTTCTGGTTATTTGTCTATAGCCATACCAGTGTGTATGAAACTGTATCTCATGATTTTGCCTTACATTTTCCTAATTCCTAAGGATATTAAGCTTTTCTACAGGTGCTTGTTGAGCACTGGTACCAAGTGCCCCAAACTTTGTGTTTGCCCCCCAGAGACACCACTTAATTGCTTATCTCTGACAGCTCAAGGGGCTTATATTCCTGGGTCCCATGGGATTGTAACAAGTGGAGAAAGAATTCTTAACTGGCAACCCCTGGGCACAGGGGAGAGGCAAATGACTGAAACACACAGTCTTTCTATGAAAAAGTCCTATTATCTTATCTCATAAGCTAAACACAAATTAAACACAATTAAACACAAATCCTAGGATCAGGTATAATCCTACCCAGACATCTCAGGGAATAGACACTATCTTTCCGGCTTTCTCTCTGCCCCACCCTAGGTTGCCAACGTCCCTAAGAAAGGATGTTGTATACATATCATAGGCCCGAGCTACTGCGGCACTGTTCACAGAAAAGATCAATTGATACCTGGCTTTTGTGGTCAGCGGGGCTTACATTCATAGGTTCAATGGAACAGTAGCAAACAAAGAAAGAGTTTTTAGCTGACTCAGTATACAGGGTACAGACATAAATGTGATCTTCCAATCTTCCCCTGGAAGAGGTATATTCGCCTGCTTTAAATACTGCTGCCTGAAGGTCTGGCTTCCAATCAGGCTGAATCTAGCTGTGGACTGAGATCCTCTGCTCCTATGACACTGACAGGTCTTGGCATACCCTCAACTGTGGAGGGCCATTACAAATAAAGTAGGCTGATTGGACAATCACAAAAGTTTGAAAGACAAGCAAGAGTTAGAGCAAGGTTGACTGGCAATTTCATCGCCTACATGGTGTCATTCCTTCAGGACTAGGAGACATGGTTATTTTATCTAATGGTTAGAAAGCAATATAGAGAGCCAAAGAAAATGAACAAATACAGAAATACGTTCCAAACAAAAGAACATAAAACCTCAAAAGACTTTAATGAAACAGATAAGAAATTTACCTGAAAAAGGGATAAAAATTATGATCACTAAATTCAGAAAAATTCGTGAACAAGGCAAGAATTTTAAAAAAAGAAAAAAAAAAAAGACAGAAAATACAAGGAAGTACCAAACAGAAGTCACAGAGCTGAAGAATGCAATAACTGATCCAAGAGATATAATAGAGGGATTCAACAGCAGATGAGATGAGTTAGGAATCTGTAGTTTTATTTTTTGTGCTACCTTTGGCTTGGGTGCTGGGGAAAGCTGACCTCATGGAATCAATAGAAAGTGGTCCCTCATCTGTTTCCTTCTTGAGGTAGCAGATGTTTTTAATGGAGGATAGTCTGAAGAAAGGCAGGCAGGGGCAAGAGGCCCTCATCCTAAGAGGATTATTCTACACCACCTTGGAAGGAACCCACCCTTTCCCACATGAACAATTCCCTGATAGGTAGATGAACATGTGGACAAAAACCTGATTGGACAGCAGGCCTCCGGTTTATCAGGTTAAAATAGCCTGCCAACAGATCCATAAAAACCCCTAGATTCAAATGCCAAAACGGAAACCCTCCAGGGTCCCCTCTCTTTAGAAGCTTTGTACTATTTCTCAATAAACTTTTCTTTGCTGCGAACCACTCTCTGGTCTATCTTTTCAGTCTTTGAAGCAGCATGACTAAGAACCATGGGCACTAAAGGAAAAAAATCCTGAAACATTTTCAGTCATTATCCCTTCAATTACCCCGTTCTCTCCCTTTTCTTCCTGGGATCCCTATAACTTGTATGTTTGTCGGCTTGATGTTGTCCCATAAGTCCCTTGAGCTATCTTCACTTTTATTCATTCTTTTGTCTTGTTGCTGCTCTGATTGGATAAGTTCTACTACTTTGTCTTTGAATTTACTGATCCTTTCTCCCTCTTCATCTAGATTTTCAACTGCATACTATACATGTTTTAGAGATTCTGTATTCTGCTAACTTTCTGCTAACTTGTGGTTGTTGTTTTAAACGGTGACTAAAGTGACTTGATTCAAATTCCAAACTCTGTCTTACCTGAAGTGGCCTTCAGTTCAGATCTTTTTCTAGTCTTTACACTTTCCAGATGCCTCTTTGTGTTGGGTTCTGAGGGTAATCCCAGTACAGTCATATCTTAACAATCAGCAAAGGGTTGAGGTGGATTTTATAAGTGGAATTTGGGGGCACAACCCTTGTATAACTCATTCCCTTCTAGGATTTCTCCCTGACTTTCTTACTGTCCTGAAATCCTTGAACTCTGTCCTCAGATACTGTCAATCCTTGAGGGAAAAAAAAAAAAAAAAAGTCTGTATCTTCAAGTAAAAGCCACAGAGTTGTAAAGCTTACCTGCTTAATTTCTTCTTTCATGCTTATTGTGGTTACTCTCCAGTTTAATCAAATATGGCTTTAAAATGCTTTGTCCAGATTTTATAAATATTATATGTGAGAAGATAATCTAATCTACTCAATATTTACAGTTCACGTATGTTAACAAAATTTAAATTAAAAAATCTTAATTTTAATTATGTTTTCAGTTTATTTCTAATAGTTACATGGTTTATTTCTCCAGCCAACTTCTCTATTATTTATAGTTTCTTGTTGCAAATTCTTTCCAGTTCAAATTTTTTAAAAGAATTTATTTATTTATTTGACAAAGAGAGATCACAAGTAGGCAGAGAGGCAGGCATAAAGAGAGGGGGGGAGCAGGCTCCCTGCTCAGCAGAGAGCCTGATGTGGGACTCAGTCCCAGGACCATGAGATCATGACCTGAGCTGAAGGCAGAGGCTTAACCCACTGAGCCACCCAGGCGCCCCAGTTCAATTTTTTTAATTACATGTATTTAACAGATCGATCCATATCTGGTCTTTATGGTTTTACTTGTCTTTTCTTTGTGCGGGTTCTTGTTCATGGTGTCCTAGTTTACTGTTGAGTGTAACTACTTTTCACTGTGTGCTATTTTCTAATATCCTTTTTTTTTAAACATGGGTTGAAGTTATTTTGATCGATAATATGTCTGTATATACTTCTTATTAGTTTTGGGAAGACACCGCTAATTTAGGTGACTGTAAATTAAATTCTCAGCTTGGAAATTTTTGAACCATCTGAGTTGTAAACATAACCTGATGGTTGAACTTTTTTCAAATGCTCAGTCACATCCCAGCTTCCCTTCTTTATCAAAATATGACATTTTCTATGTTGCTTGCTTTCATCAAGGGACATACATAGTTCTTTATTTCAATGACCTGTAACTCCTTGGCACACCATTGTATGTGGGGGGATTTCCTATTAGACAATCCACCTCATATAGGATCCAGACTTGTCATCTATTCACTCATTTCCATATGAGTCTACAAAGATCAAAGCTCAGGTCCACCTGGTAACTAAAACAAAATGCTGTAAAGTGAAAGCCAACTGCTGAATCCAGGTTGCTATAGTGGATTTCTGCCTTCACATGGTCCTTGTTCTGATAGTATCATACTTAATCACCTAATCACCTGTATTTTTAAGATGTTTCAAAATAACTTTATCCAGAGACTTTTAAGTTACCTTTAGAAGGAGGACCCTTAACTTTCTGGGAGGGGGGAATAAAACTATTAGATAATAAAAACACATTTTTTTTCTTAATCCTCACAAAAATCCTATATTGTTGGGTAATGACATTAACTATTAATATTTCCATTTTTGAGGCAGGAAAACTTAACCTCATAGAATTTAAATAATACAACATAACTTCTTTAGTAAGTGGTGAAACTAGAACTGGAATTCAACTCTGTGAGATACAAAAGCCCATGTTCTTTCCAGCACCAACCTAGGTATGAATATTGGCTTCATAAGTGACTTACTGCGGAACTTGTGAGCTTTCTCACTTATAAAATCGGGACCATAACATCTATCATGTAATGTTGTTTAATTTTTAAATTAAAGAGGTAATGAGATAATATATGTTGAAGTATATGTACTAATATATATGAATCATTTACCAGATAACATGACACTGAAAAATTAGTATACATAATAGCTTGAAAAGTAGGTGTTATATATTTATAACATTACATGTGTATATATTTATAATTTAGTTCATAATTGTGCCATTGATTGCTAAATAAAGTGTTTGCAGAATTGACGCATGAAGATATGAATGATGAATGAATTAAGCTACCAGCTTATTTACATGAGTAGCCATCTTAGTTAAATACAGCAGCCATCAATCTGCCTTTATTATTTCCATGTTTGTCAGGCATCTGGAAAGTGTATTCTGACCCAGAACATAGTTCAGAATGGTTATGTTCCTAAGAGCAGTTAAAATCATTTTCCAAACATTTGTGTTATACTTAGAGTTGTGGTTGAGTAGTCTAAGCAATCAAACACTGATGTTGGAAGTCTGATCTTGACACTGGCTCCCAGTGCTGCTGCAAGCAAGTCACTTAACCTTGGGTTTCAAGTTTTTCATCTGTAAAATTGGGATAAAAACACTCACCTGCCCCTCAGGAAAATGTGAAGATTTCTGAAAGTAAATGTGTTAGAAAGTGCTTTGAATGTGAATATGATACCCGAAATAGCAAAAACAAATTCCTTTCTTTTTCCTTTCTATTCCCACTAGTCCTCCCTCCCTCCATTAGGGAATTAAGTTTCATAGGCTCTGAGGTGTTCAAAAAGCCAGAAAACAGGATTCTCAGGAAAATTTTGCTGTTAACCACCTAGGAAACTTGTTGGTCCCCTCTTCAGTTCACTGCCAATTAAATAGAAAGTTAAAGCAACATTTTGAATGAAGGAGGTCCTACGCTCTTTATAGGGTTACCTGGGATTAGTCTACTAGGGCTATTCTAATAATAATTTTACCAAAATGTTCAGAATTTTCCCCTCAGAATGTGTTTGACCTGGGAAAATATCACGGCATTTTGGAAGTTTGAAAACTACCATAACAATAAATCTGCTGAAACTGAAGTTTATCCCTTGGAGTCTCCTGTGAGGAAAAACTAAATGTTGTTCCTTATCACAAGCCCTGGAGACACAGTGGTCCTCCCACAGATTAACACACTTGCATCAACCACTCCGTTGCAGCAACCGAGTGCATCAACCACTTGCATCAACCACTCTGTCTTGTCTGACCCACACCGCCATGAAAATCCAGGAAGCTTCTGAGTGAACAATTAGAATGCGTTAGACAGAGGTGGACGAATAACCAGATCAAAACGTGGAAATCGGGGCGCCTGGGTGGCTCAGTGGGTTAAAGCCTCTGCCTTCGGCTCAGGTCACGATCCCAGGCTCCTGGGATCCAGCCCCACGTCGGGCTCTCTGCTCAGCAGGTAGCCTGCTTCCTTTCCTCTCTTTCTCTGCCTGTCTCTCTGCCTACTTGTGATCTCTGTCTGTCAAATAAACAAATAAAATCCTCAAAACATGGAAATCATGACCAAGGGAATACTGAGTATGTGGCACCAGTTGCAGTTTGAGAGAGTTTCCAGCACTGAAGAGATTGCTACATAAATCATGTTAGATAAGGAGAAAGTTGACACAACTTGTTTACATTCTAGAACTTGGAGCTTTGGTACCACTTTATATGCAGACGTTGAACACTGTGTCAGTTGTTCTCTGCTATCTCCATGCCTTAGAGTCAGTAAATACTCAGAACCTCTCTGGGTTCAATGTGATTTTGTTTGTTTGTTTGTTTTGTTTTGTTTTCAGATAGCATGGCCCATAATCCAGCAAACAGCATCAGGAGAGAACATAGGGAAGAGGTTTAATACTTTCCCAAACATTTCATCTTTATTGTCCCGAGTTCTTGCTGGGAATAGGATTTGAAGAAAAGAGCTCATCAAAACACTTAGGCCAATACCTCCTTCTGACACAGCCTTTAAATCCAATCAGTGAGCACAATGCAATCAAGATGGAGTGATTCTTGCCTCCCCTCCACTATGATCTGCATCTCTTGGAACTTTATAGATGGAGTGACAACTGTCTTTAGAGTCTATGACTCTGCCTTAGATATGGGAGCTACTCTAACCAGCCTTCCTATGGACACATTCACATTGAGTAGAAGCCCAATAAACATGTCTAGTTCATTGTTGATCGATTTCTCCTCCCATTTGATATCTGTCCTTTTACTTCTATTTAAAGAAACATAACCTTTGACATGAAAATATCAACAGGTATTGGAAAGACATTCCACGAGTGAAGGTAGCAATGGTTGTGATATATAATGCTTGAAAAAACAAGTATCAGATAGAGCTGGAGTTGTTGTAATGCATGCCTTATGTTTGATAATTTTTATTATCTTGAATATATTGCAAATATCTATATATAGGTAGCTATATATATTGAATATTGCTGCATATACCCATACATGAGTGTATGTGTATTGTTAGATCCTTCATAATATGAAGGAGTATATCAAAATGCACGTAAAAGCAGGATCACAGTCCTTTTGGTACACAAATCTACAGTTGGTGGTCTATTGCACTCTACTCTTAAAGTCACTAATGAGGCCCCGTAAACACTAAAATTCCTTTAACTTGAGTAAAGAAAATAGCTACAAGCAGTAACAATGTTTATGAGTGGTTATTTTAAAAATGTACAATAGCTACAATTCAGAAAGATTAACTACAAAATTTTTAAAAAATAGAGAAAGGAGGGGTCCTGCTTATTAAAACAATTCAACAAATATTGAACAACAAAACACTCTGGATGGGAGCTCTGCTTCTCTGCCCCTTATGATTCAGAGGATGTGGAATAATTGGAGAAGAGAAATTAATTATGGAAATGTTTCTTCTTAGTTTGCATGTGATAGTAATTCCTCATAGTTGAAAAAAAGAGGAAGAAAACTTACTGATGGTGAGGACTTCAAATACTGGGTCTTCATGGTAATATGTCTTAAAGTAAGTGAATAAATTAGCATCCTACTTTTTAATATTTGGATGAAACTTGTTAAAACATTATCTACTCCTTTTTTTTAAGATTAATTTATTTGAGAGAGAGTGGGAGAGCGAGCACAAGCTGGAGGAGAGACAGAGGGAGAGGAAGACTTCCTGCTCAGCAGGAAACCAGAAGTGAAGCTTGATTCCAGGACCCTGGGATCACCACCTGAGCTGATGGCAGACACTTAACTGATGTCCCAAATGTATTTACTCTGAGAGCTGGATTCCTTTCTTACAATCTGATACAATATGCACCAACACAGAGTGGAGGAAGGAGGGAGATACAAGGAAAATCACCCAAAGGGTGAATACTTCCCAAAGAATTCTTAGTTTGAAGTCCTGCCCTTCTGGTTTCATGACGATGATATTTAGGTCCTTTTTTGTGATGGAAACATACTGATTTCATGTTTTTCAGCATTTATTTTATATCTTTGGGGACAAACTCTGTTAGAGTTTATCACTCTGCTGCCTATTAGGAGAGTGTGTTGAGTGGATTAAAGGTACAGGTGGGTATACACTGTTTTGGAGATCAGATGGAGATGCTGATGAGGTTTTTCTCTCAAGTGTCTAATGTATGACTGCAGAAAAAACTTATAAACAAGATATGAATCTTATAAGGCAGAAAAAAATAAATAGCATCATATCCATCATGAAATAAGAGCAGGAAAGAAAGAACTATCCTTTTGCCTAAGGAGAGAGATGAGAAATTATGTTTCCCCAAGGACGCTGGTGCTTCGAGGGCATGGCATTTCCCATAGGAGATGGGGCTATAAAGTAAAGAAACTTTACCAATTACAGTAATTGGTAATTTACGTCTTTGATTTTGTGAACTGAGCAAGAGGGCCAGGTTTGCAGTACTCAGGCTGTGAGCACCAGGATGTTTATGTCATCACGGCCAGCACTGCATGGTCATCTCTTCACTTCCTGCAGGAAACGTTAGAGCCCCAGTTTTAGCTTCGGCCCTGTGCTGGTTTGTTTTACATAAGTTTTCTCCCATTATAGTCTTACAATAATCCTGTGAGATCACTGCTATCCCCATTTTAGAGATGAGGACCCTGAAGTCAGAGGGCACAAGGAATTTATCTTTAAAGATTTTGTTTATTAGGGTGCCTGGGTGGCTCAGTTGGTTAAGCATCTGGCTTGGGCTCTGGTCATGATCTCAGGGTCCTGGGATCAAGCCCCATGTTGTGTTTCCTGATCAGCAGGGATTTTGCTTCTCCCTCTCCCTCTGCCTGCCACTCCCCCTGCTTGTACTTTCTCACTGTCTGTTTCTCTGTCTCTTATTTATTTGTTTGAGAGAGACTGAGACAGAGATCACAACAGAGAGCATGAATGTGGGGGAGGGGAGGTGCCCAGAGGGAGAGGGAGAAGCAGGCTCCCCAGCAGAGCAGGGAACTCATCCCAGGGCCGAATCCCAGGACCGTGAGATCATGACCAGAACCAAAGACAGATGCTTAACTGACTGAGCCACTCAGGCGCCCCAAGAGGGCCCAAGGAATTCGTCCAAGGTTACACAGTTAAGAAGTTGAAACTGGGATTGGCACCAAGGTCAGCTTTTTCCAAAGCACACGCTCTTTAGATCATGCACTCTTGCTTTGAATTGCAAGTCACCATCTGGCTTAACAGCAAGAAGAGAGGTTGGCACAATTACAACTGGAGTTTAAACATTATTTATTCGTTTGCCATTGAGGGCTGCGTTGATGACTTAGGCCTGATGAGAAAAAGCATGGCAATGACAACAATAAAGGGCAATGATATAAAACACAAAGAAACACCTTCTTCCCATCTGTTTCTACACATTTATTCCTGATTCTGATACTACTTGCAGAATTATTTTATAGATGTTTGTTTATAAGAAAATTTACAACTCCAGTATTCATGTTTCACTTTGTTACAAAGGAGCTGGCCATGTAATTTCATTCTAATTTCAATGTAAATTCCAAGTGTGCAGTATGACTTGTTATGATTTTAGTAATATTTATATATTTGGTTTTCCATTGATGGTTACCTTGTAATACTCAGTGTTTCTACTGCTGTAAAATAATGTAATTGTGTTGTAAAACTACCTTTCTGTGTTAAAACAATTTTTTTACATTTTACTGTGCAAAGTGGATCATTTTCAAATATGTCTTTCATGTCTGTTTAATGCAGGGGGGAAAAATGTCTCTGCCTCATTTGGTTGGCTTATAAATATCTGTTTGAAAAGCGTATATTTTCGTGAAAACTTAGAATTAAAATGTCTTTAGGGGGAATAGAATCGCCCAGTCAATCTGAAAAGCTCAGGCACTGGGTTATCTTAGAACCTGATTCCCTCACTGCTGGATTTACCGTCTTACCTCACACCAGCACAGGAGCTCTGACAAACCCGTGCCTGGCTGGAGGCAGCTTGAGTCACAAGCAAAGACCAATCTAACCAAAAGGTGGCTGGGACCTTGTGTAGTGTCTAATTTTGCCCTCACTCCAGCCTTGAAATAGGACTGCAATTTTGTTGCGTCTTTAAAAGTGACAAGTATTGGGGCACCTGGGTGGCTCAGTGGGTTAAGCCTCTGCCTTCGACTCAGGTCATGATCTCAGGGTGCTGGGATTGAGTCCCACATCGGGTTCTCTGCTTGGCAGGGAGCCTGATTTCCACTCCCCCTCTGCCTGCCTCTCTGCCTACTTGTGATCTCTCTCTCTCTGTCATATAAGTAAATAAACTCTTTTTTTAAAAAGTGACAAATATTATTCATCAAAAACTAGCAATAAAGATCAAACAAAAATAAGGAACACTGGAGATATATTAAATTAAGAAATAGGACCTACTTAGTAAGCACCGAGTTAGCAGGCTGGTGATAAGTGCTTGGTGATTGCCCTTTGGAGGTTTCACACAGGCTCATAGATCTGACTCCTGCTCTTCTGCAGGTGAATAAGACTGGTTTCAAAATTCATCTTCCCTGAACCTTGTGCAATCACCAGTAGTTATTTTCAGGATTGGTAGCAAGACCTACAAAAGCCTTATCAGCCGCCACAGCTCTGAGCTGGCTTTTCCTGATGACCTTCCCCCAAAGAGTGAATGGATTCAATTTGTGTCAGCAACCACTTAATGATAGGCACGAAAATGTAAACGTTGAAAACCCGAACCAGATTTCCAATTACTATCAGCTCATTTTCTGTCATTTGAGAAAGGTCATAGGCATACTGCTTTTAGTTTTGATCATTGATTCAGGGGGGCATACTCCTCTTATCTCGTGGAGTTTTATGTGTTTCTGCTTTGGCAGTTCTGAAAAATCCCCTGTATGTTTACTTTTAGGTTCAACAAAGGAAAGGAAACAGTGGTTACATCCATATAGTCAAACTGATAGAAGGTGGCTAAAAGGTTGAGTATGTGAAAAAAAAAAAAAATCCTTTCATTTGTAGCATTTCATTAAAAAAAAAATTGTTTAAATTACATTCCGCAACTATGTAAAGAGAATTAGCCTGCTCCTTAACTGTACTGGAGGCTGGGACAAGTAGGTGAAGATAGCAGAAAGTATTTAGAAAAGAGATAGTAAACAATAATAAATGGATTCTAAAATGTATCAAGAGCTTTGCACAAATTATCATATGTAACCTTCAGAATCGCTGGCTCAAATTATTATTTTCATTTTACAGTGGAGGAAACCAAGACTCAGAAGGATGAGTTAATTTGCTCAGCTCTCCCTGAGGATTGGTAGATTCAGGATTTTAGTCTGATTAGTTGATGCCAAAGACTATATTTGTTACATTTTATGGTGTGGCATTTTCAAGTAGGCACAAAATAATGCAGAGTTACCATTTATCTTTAAAAGTAATGTTTCCTTTTAATTAAACCAGCTCTTGAACATGTATCAGGAGAGGAGTTAAGCAGTGTTTGTACCTTGGCCTGTATGACAAGGGGTTGCCTGCCTTTTGCTTATACTTTGGAAATTGTTAGGAGACAATTGCAGTGTTAGCACTGGAAGGAATAGTGACCCACATTCGGCCTTTGATGGAACTGGACAGCAGATCTGAGAGGGGAGAATGTAATATATTTTGTGTTGTATAATTTCTAGACCATTTAATAAGAGGAAAGTAGTGGATATAAGATTTTCACTACTAAAATGATACTAAACAAATTAGTAACAAGTGTCAAAGCAGTCATATGTTTTAATAAATTTGTACACAGCAATTATACAAATTCCAGTAAGAATTTTGGACCAGTGGAGGATAGTTATAATTGAAAAGTGTAAAATTACAACTACCTCCATAATTGCAAATACTTTTTTTTTAAGAACTGCAATTTAGTTGAAGCCAGTCTGACACAGTGTAGGGATGAGGCTTGGGAGCAGATAGGGATGGAATCAAATTCCAGATATATAAGCTACTAGCTTTGTGACATGGAGTCACTCAAAAATCTCTTTCATAATTTATGTAATCTTCTGAAAAACTGAGGTTAATTGCACTGGTAAGGCAAAATATTTGAAATCATCAGGAACAGTGTATAGCCAGTAAGATCTCAATAAATGTCAATTTCTCTTCTCTCTGTGTAATTAAGTGAGGTCTATGTCACTGGTAAATATCCTGGATATAGGTATTTAGCCAATCTCTTAGTGAATTTGGTATACAATTAATCCGAAGCAAAAAAGAGAATTTCTGCTTCCTTTACAAATGTGATTCTTTATTATGAATGTCTATTTAATGGAATTTGCATTGGCTTTTTTGCAGAGAATTTCTTTATTGTGTTTCTTTTCTATCATAAATTTCTTCAACTCTTGTCATCTCTCCCCATAACGAGTTTTCTTGCTAACGTAAAGAAAAGCTGCTGAAATCCTAAGTCATTGACCAAAAGATGAGACACTTCACCAGAAACCCAGAAATACTAAAAAAACAATGCACATTTAAATTACATTTGCCTTCTCCTCGCTGGTTCAAAACATCTGCAGAGTTTACAGATGGATAATGTGTCATTTAACCAGTATCATATTCATGCAAAAGACCCTTAAAACGGGTAGTATTTGTGGTTTTAATGGTAGGTTCTATGGGTTTGATTATAATGAGATTACTACTATAAAATGGATTCTCTTTTATTTTTCTACTATTGAAGAAATTTTAAAAATCTACCCAAATACTTCTGAACTTATCTGGAAGAAAAATCTGTATTTATCAGAAATTATTAATCTGAACTGGAAAGCAAAATCACCATGTCCCCAAGCATACCACAGAAAGAGTTGCTTGTAAGAAAAAAAAAGAATTTAAAACTAGAATTAGCTCCATTGTAACCACAGGGAAGGAAACAACCAGACAAATGTTATACTTTGGTCAAATTTTCTTCAAGCAGTAGGAATATCTTGACAATAAAGAAGAGTTCATGGAAAGTAAACATCGATTACATTGCCAGTTCTTTTTCTCTCTTGGTGAAAAATAATCAGAGTGACATAGAAATTAGTTGCCTATAGCTGATATGCTGGGGATAAATCAAGCGTTTCAGAACAGAATATACTATGGAGAGTATTTGCTTCTAGTTATGTATTAAAATGAATGCCTGTGACAAATTATACTATTTAAACTGACAACATCTATCTTATCAGCTAGGATGATTCTGAGAAACTGACAGAGAGTTTACTTCTGTCTCTTTAGGTTTCCCATCCTACTTCCTCATTCTTTCCCTCCTCTGGTTGCTTCCTGATTTACTCAGTGAAAACAGAGCTACTCTCAAAGGAATGAATCTGATACTGTCAGAAACGTAATTTGCTGAGGTCTTTGTGAGTTTTAAGATTATTTTTGGATGGATTTATATTTTTCTTTTATGATCAGAAGGTAAATGAGGTAGTTTTAAAATCTATATAACAATAAATTTATTATATAGCATATATAAATATATTCTAAAATATATTTACATATGAAAATGTATAATTGCATATAATTATATATTATATAAATATATTATAAAACATACATAGAGGATAAAATTGGATTATAATAAAATGAAGAAAGATATAAAGAAAAAAGTACAATATTACAATGGAATCAGGGGAGATTTGTAACATAGCCTATCTACAGTGGGTTAATCACTGTCTTACCCTTTCCAACAACCAAAGCAAACCGTAAAATACTTGTCACAATATCTATTAAGAAAAGCAGATACAGGGCTCCTGGGTGGCTCAGTCATTAACCATCTGCCTTCAGCTCAGGTCATGATCCCAGAGTCCTTCTCCTCGGGGAGTCTGCTTCTCCCTCTCCCACTCCCCCTGCTTGTGTTTTCTCTCTAGCTGTCTCTCTATCTCTCTGTATCACATAAATAAATAAAATCTTAAAAAAAAAAAGTAGTTGAAAACTTGATTACTTGAAATCCAACTCTGATAACTTCAGGAAAGTTCTTCAGTAGTCTTAATTTCACTAAAATAAATAAAATCTTCAATTTCTTTTAGCTGTTTTGTCATATCACTCAATGTAGGCTAAGAGAAGAAAGGAAAAAATAAAATCTGTAACAGTGAGTCCCAAACTTGTTAGATGGCTGACAGAACGTGTTTACTATACATACTGACTGACCCCTGGGTTCTATGTTCCTAGGAATCAAGTCTGGAATTCCTTATATTTTGTTTTGTTTTAAATCATCTTATTGAAATTACCAGTCTTTTTTTTTTTTTTTATTTTCAAATTCTGTGGGACAGAATTATATTTGGTTTAAAATCAAACCCAATTCTAATTTTGACTTCTGATATATGACCTGGTTGGCCTTAGACCATTTATTTAACCTTGCTTAGATTTATTTAATAAGTAATAAGAAATATCTATAAAAATAATCATAAACATTTGTGTAAATCATGATATGTAGCTCGTAAATTTGTTGGAAGGTTGACTGAAATGCAGAAGATGCCACTCGGGTACATAGTAAATACTCTGTACATTTTAGCTGCTGCTCTTATCTCTGTCTGTTTCAGGAAAGTTTTGTTTCCTGTTAAAGAAATGTTTGGTGTTGGTAAAGATAACTGTAGGATCAGTCTATTCTTCTGGTCCTTCAAATTATACCATGTAAACAAATGGATTATTTGCCAATGAAGGTAGCAATAATAGGTTCTGGATTAGGGGGCACTTGTCATTATTTAAAATATGCTGTCATTGTCATTCACAATTTTCAGATATGCTTTCCAAATAGTTGGGCAAGATGCATCATTACTGTGAGTGCCTGCTGAAGTTGAGTCTGAATTTCAATGACAGGATCAAATCCTCTGTGTTTTAATCCACTTGCTTTCTTTCTTTCCAATAGTAGATGAGCCATGGGTCTTCCTTTTGTGTTGACACACACACACAAATAATTTAGTTACTAATACAGCCCCATGATGCAGATATATTTTTTCTGTATCATTTTTCATATAAAGAATTAAGGTGCAACAACTTTGAGAGATTCACCCCAAGTCACAGAGCTGGTGGTGACAGAGCTATAACTGAGGAATCTGTTTATTTGACTCTGACTCGGTGTCCTTTTCAAAGGGCATGCCCTCACAAACCATGTGTCTGATGGGAATGGGAATTTCCCTCTGCACAGAATTTAGGCTCCGTGGTATTACATGGGCTTGACAACCAGTCTCTAATGTACCAGCATCGGTAAGTGTTTTCTAGTTTTTTTTTTTTTCCTGGGTTTTTGAGGTATAATTGATGAATTAAAAGTAAATATTTAAGGTATACAAAGTGAAAATTTCCGGTACCTGTGTCCTGTGAAATGATCACCACAATCAAGCTAATTAACACATCCATTATCTCACAGTTATCTTTCTCTGTGGGTGAGAACACAAGATCTACTCTCATAGCAGGTTTCAATCATGCAGTATAGTATTATTAACTACAAACATGATGCTATGCATTATATCCCCAGAACTTATTCATCTTATAACTGAAAGTTTTGTACCCCTCGACCAACCTCTCCCCATTTCTCCCACCCTAGCCCCTAGCAACCAGCATTTTACTCTCTAATTTCATGAGCTTGGCATTTTGTTAGATCCCACATATAGGTGATACCATACAGTATTTATTTGTCTTTCTCTTTCTGACTTATATTACTCAGAATAATGCTCTCAAGATCCATCCACACTGTCACAAATGACAGGATTTCCTTCTTTTTGTGGCTGAATAATACTCCATTTTGTATACCACATTTTTTGATCAGTTCATCAGTCAGTGGGCACTTATGTTGTGTCTATGTCTTGGCTGTTGTGAATATCACTGCAATAAACATGGAGGTGCCAATATGTCTTCGAGATAGTGATTTTATTTTCTTTGAACATATACCCAGAAGTAGGATTGCAGGAACATATGGCAGTTCTATTTTTAATTTTTTTTAAGAAACCCTGTACTGTTTCCCATAATAGTTGTTCCAATTTACATTCCCACCAACAGCACAGGAGGGTTTAGTTTTCTTCACATCATCACCAATACTTCTTTTGTCTTTTTGACAATAGCTATCCTAACAGGTGTAAGGTGATACCACATTGTGGTTTCGATTTGTGTTTCCTTGATGTTTAAAATTGTTAAGCACATTTTCTTATACCTGTTGGCCAATAGTATATCTTCTTTGGAAATATATCTATTCAGATCCTTAGCCCATGTTTAATCAGAGTATTTGGGTTTTATGTTGTTGAGTTGTATGAGTTCTTTATATGCTTTGGCAATCAACCCCTTATTGGATATAGGATTTGCAAATAATTTCTCCCATTCTGTAGCTTGCCTTTTCATTTTGTTGATTATTTCCTCTACTGTGCAGAAGTTTTTAGTTTGATGTAGTCCCACTTGTTTACTTTTGCTTTTGTTTCCTGGGCTTTTGGTATCATATCCAAAAAAAAAAATCACCAAAATTAGTGTCAAGGAACTCAATCCCCCTCAAACCCTACCTCAACACATCTGCCAGAGATATTTTGTTCAAGTATAGGTCCTCAAATCTTAGTATTGTGGCCCTCACAGGCTCTATCTACCTCAGCCCTGGAACTAAACACATGTCCCTCAGGCTGGTGTGAAAAGCCCTCAAGACTTCTGTGTGGTGGGCCTCCCTGGCCTCTGGCACACGCATTACTTTATGGAGAGCTTCTTGAATACATTTTTTTTTCTTTTAGTTTTGAGCCCTTGCTTGGCTACTCCATCTGTCTAGCATGGCTGTTTATGTCTTCTTCATCTGACTGACTTAATTCAGGTGCTCTCTCCTCCAGGAATACTGTGGGCTAGCTTACTATTTTTGGTAACCTTCCTCCTTGCACACCCTGTACTATCACTTCTCATAGTAGTTAATTTACTGTACTGTAAAAATGTGTGTGCTCCCGATTTTTCCAATAACTCGAAAGGGCCTTTTTATCCAGGGTATAGGATAAGGCCAAGAGGATAGAGTGCACACTATGAAGATTTATTAAACTGAGCCCCACACAATCTTTCAATTTTTGTGTGTATTCTCTCTCTCTCTCTCTCTCACACACACACACACACACACACACACACACGTCTTTTTCTCATGCTGTCACTATGAGCATAGACACAGTCATGTAAATAAGATCATTGTTTTACAACTGGACCCGGATGCACTAATGTGGAATGGCTGTTTTCTCCACATCCTATATTTTTTTATTGGCGATCTCTATATTTTATACTCCAATAGCAGGATATAGTCACAACCATCTCTCTGAACCCCTCAGACATCAATCTTTTCAAATCTAATTGAATCAAAGCACAAGTAGTTATAAATGGAGTGCAGCCTGACAAATAGAAAAAAGAGAGAGAATGGACACAAATCCAACCAATATTTTCCCTTTAAGAGATCCCCTTGTGAGAATACCTAATAGTTTCCAAAAAATTTCTCTCTGTTGTTTCCAGACTCTTTACTATCATAATTTGCTTTTTGCTCAGAAACACGTATCCATCCCCAACATTGCTTCTGATTCAGCACAAACTAAATACTTCTCCTAGTAGGAACTGCACACACTACTCGGTGATATAAAATTGTCTATGTTTCTGTGGGAGGCTAACCTTGGGTGGGAGTTTAGGATTTGTGACAGTTCTGAGGGAGGTCAGAGAACACACCACAGAATGCACATCAACTTGTGGCCCCACAACGAGGCTCTTTTAGACTTGGGCTATGTGCAGCTTGCAAAATTTCCAAATATTACCCCTGAAAACTATCTGTGTCTCTGTGCTCTGTGGGGTGTGCAATGGATCTTGTGTCATCTACTTAGCCAAGGACTGTCCCCTGAGATGATTACTGCTGGATTCCACTTGCGTTATACAATGTGTGGAAAGCCTTTCTGTCCAAAGCCTCTCTCAACATAGGTTCCTTTGCTCTCCAAAACTGATTTCACTGTAACCATCCTCCTTCTCAGGGTAAAGTGGTTACCCATGGATTGCGGGACTAGAAGGAAGTATAGGGACTTCCAGGGTACTAGTCACAGCCTTTTCTTGATCTGGATCATTGAGACTAGAAATTATTTCTCAGTATGTAGTATGATTTAATAAAAAAGGAAACTTTCTGTGGTGCCTGGGTGGCTCAGTGGTTAAGCCTCTGCCTTCGGCTCAGGTCATGATCTCAGGGTCCTGGGATGGAGGCCCACATCAGGCTCTCTGCTCAGCGGGGAGCTTCCTTCCTTCTCTCTCTCTCTGCCTGCCTCTCTGCCTACTTGTGATCTCTCTCTGTCAAATAAATAAATAAAATCTTAAAAAAAAAAAAGGAAACTTTCTTAAAGAACCATGTACACTTTAACCAGGTGAAGGCATTTTGTCTGGGCTTGGTAATTTCACCCTACAGTCTAGTATAAAAAGAGTGGGCTTTGGGTCTGACAAATCCCCATGAGTGATCTAAATCTGCTCCTTCTCTCTGTGTGTTCTTCCTCCTTTTGTTTCCCCACCTGCTAAATGGAAATTATACTGCTTATTTAATAGGGCAATTGAGAGAATTGAATTGAATAAATAATAGAAAAGCACTTAGTACAAAAAGAAGCCAGTATATAGTGGCTGCTATTATTAATAGTAGCAATACAGCTGCTGATTTCAGAGTGGATAAAGAAAGATGAAAGGCTTTGCTGGGGTGGCTGAGCTGTGGTGCAGCAGTCCTATCAAGCTTTGTTAGGATGAAGGAAGGCAGGAAACCTAGGTGAAATATATGCCGCTGTATATTGGAAGAAGCTGTGAAATGCATACAATATCCAAAAAATGCAGATTCACCACCAGGACTGGTCTGGTATAGAAGAGGTCTTAATTGCCCCTTGCAGTATGAATATCCACCAGAAAACTTGTCAAACAGCCCCTCTACCTCTGAGGGCATGTTTCCACTTTCCCTTTGGTATGCACATTTTCTGATGGAACATAAGCTCCAAAGTGGGGGAGTATTTTCCTTTAACCTAGGTCCCCTGAGTCTCTAGAGCCATGCCCAGGACACAGCAATGGGGATTAAAGATGCCTACAGTTCCTGGTGGGTTAATCAGATTGTATTCTGCTGTATCAAAATGGCTTGACATTTGGACAGCCGTGCACTCTTGAGCAACAACCATGGATGCTTGGATATAATGAATTCTAATTTATAAATAATTTGAGATAGGTGAGCCCATGCCTATAGATTTAGGATGGCTGATGGTGTGGTAAACTTTGCCTTTAGGAGAGCTGAAGTTGAGTCCTCACATCTCCACTTATCCATTTGGGTTATGAAGTAAGTAGTAGCAGTTCTGTTTTCATCTACACACTGGAGAGAAGAAAACCCACATCAGAGAACTGGTGAAGATTCATGACTGAGAAGAGTAGCATAAAGGGTATTTAAAAAGCTCTTTAGAGGGAGGCCAACCATAAGAGACTCTTAACTCTAGGAGACAAACTGAGGGTTGCTGGAGGGGATGTGGGTGGGGGGATGGGGTAACTGGGTGATAGGCATTAAGGAGGTCACTTGATGTAATGAGCACTAGGTGTTACATGCAACTGATGAATCACTAAATTCTACCCTTGAAACTAATAATGCAGTATATGTTACCTAAATTGAATTTTAATAAAAAAAATAAAAAACAAAGAAACAAAAATAAAGAGCTCTTTAGCTTAACAGTTGACTGGTTGGAATTTTCCATCAATAGGCAAGGAGAAGACCCTTCCTCAGAAGATATTATAATAGTTTATTTATAAAGGAAACTTTAAGAACTAAGTTCAAGCAGAACAAGTAAGTGGGCTTCTCCTTTCCCTAGGAGATGAAAAGTATTTGTGGATGTGACGAAGATGAAACATTTGTCCTTGATGGGGGAGAAAGGTGGAGAACAGATATATTCCAGTTATATCAGAACACATTTTGATTAAGTGCCTCAAGGACTGAAAATTTTAAAATATTCCTTATGGCTATTCAAAATAAAAGCAAGAATACATTATAATACAAGTGTGAGGAAATGCAATAATTCTCACATTTTTCCCATAAGGACTACTTTAGTGCTTAAAAATGAGTCAGTTAACTAAATACCATATTCTTATAAAATGTGTGTGTGTGTATGAGAAAAAAATGTAGAACAATCAAATGACATATTTTGTTTAATAATAAATTATGGACTAAATAGTTTATCTCATGACATTATATTAAAAGCTTAGAAAACGAAGGACAGATGGAATCAAATCTTAGAATAAAGAAAGTCTTCAAGAACAGTGGTTAAATCAAGAAAGAAAACAATAATCAAAAATTATTCAGATGATGAAAGAATGAGTAAATATAACAAGGATAAAATTGGAAGTATTCACAAATATAATAAACATTTTATTGTAAATATTTTCTATATAAAAAGTCGTATGAGGGCACCTGGATGGCTCAGTCAGTTGACTGTTGGACTCTTGGTTTCTGCTTAGGTCCTGAAGTCAGAGTCCTGAGATCAAGCTCCATGGGCAGCAGTTTGAGTTTGGTTTTCAAAATTATTTTTAAAAGATCTTATTACACTATATCATTAGCATGTATATTCAGGTTTATCATGTAGTTTCAAAAATTCAGAACATTTCCTTTTCTCCATCATCTTTCTTATTCCAAAAATATTAATATTACTTCTCAGTGAGGTTTGTCCTTAATGAAGTTCTGAATCTAGTGACTTCCTTTTAAACATACTTGCCCAACTATTTACTGTATTTTTAATAATTTACTAAGTTTTAGTCTGTGATTTGATAAAGCCCTGGCAGATGCTATAGAGATAAAATAATTATGTGATGCTTACCCCCCCTGGCAATTTTTAAAAAATATTTTATTTATGAAAGAGAGATCAAAAGCTGGCTGAGAGACAGGCAAAGAGAGAGGGGGAAGCAGGCTCCCTGCTGAGCAGAGAGCCCAATGTGGAGCTTGATCCTAGGACCCTGGGACCATGACCTGAGTCGAAGACAGAGGCTCAACCCATTAAGCCACCTAGGTGGACCCCACAGCAATTTTTAATGCAAAGCATGATTTATTAAATATATTGAGAAACCTGTTCAATGTAGTTGTAGCTAGTATTTCTCAAAATTACTTAACTAAGAGATACTTTATTAATTTTAATCTTTATATTTCCCTAATTGTCAAAGGAAATTTTGTTTCAATTTAGTTCTGTTCTGAAAAGCTCAAAGTGCTAAAACATGAAATTACCAAGTTAATAGATCTCAAATCAAATACATGCAAACCTATTTAAAACTCTCAAAAATTTTGAAGTATAATATCTTTTCAGATTGATCACTTAGATTTTGTACAATAAAAAAAATAGCATGGAATGTCTTAGTCTACTACTTGTAAATTTGAAGGCTTGAAAAATTTCCAAACTTGCTTGGAAGATAGGAGGAAATGCTTTCCAAGCAATTTGGAAAAATTACAAATTGTAATTAGTATATAAATGGACAGAACATGATCATAGCTAAACTTATTTTCAAAAACAACTTTAAGGCATGGTACATCATTGGTCACATGAAGCATCCTTATCATTCTTATGCCAGACATTTATTTATGACTTTTATGGAAGTGTCACAACTGAATCCATATGGTAGTAAATAAGCTAGACTTCACGTGAAATGTTAGTAGGATGCAGATGATATAATGGGAAATTGCCACCATGATACACTGCTATATCAGTTTGAGGTTCTAATGGAATTATTACCCATCCCAAGTCATGGCTCTCTATAATTAATTGCAACTTTGCAATTTATAGATATATATGTTTAAACGTTTCTGTTGCTTAAGAAAGTCAAAAACTGTTTAAATGTTGAAATATACAACATCCTCTCCAGAATATACTAGTGTTCATCAAATAAATAAGGCTAAAATGTATTTTACAAGTAGAACACAATACAGACTGCTGCAAAACTGCATGGATGTTTTAGTTAAGAGCATATTAATAGCTTTTCAGTTAAATGGCATTGCATTTGAAGGAGAATGTGGCATGATGTGTATAGGCCCCTTCATCGTATGCCCTTCACTGTCTCTAACATTTTTTACACCTGACCACCACAGGTATGCTCTATGGAGCTCCTTATGCTTAACCAATTGCATTATGTTCTCTCACCCTCCTCCCTACACAAGATATCTCTTAATTTAGACCATATTCCTTTCTGCTTTGTTAATGGCCATGTGTTATTCAAGAGTCAGATAATTTAATCAGAATGTCTGCCAACCAATTTTTGATAGTTCATTTTCAGCACCATGATCAGATGTTCTTTTCCATGGCCTCTTAGTTCCCTGAACTCTCTACTGATTTCCGACTTAGCATGTACCATCATGTACTGCAATTCTTGTACAGCTTTTCTTCCTTTTTAGGAGTCTATTATCTTAAGTTAGGTAATATGCCACCTCTGTGTCTCAAGTAAATAGTGCAATGTCCAGCATCTGTAGAATCCATTATATTCACAAAAGAAAAAAAGGAAGAAAGAGAGGAAAGGAGAATGTGCACTAAGCATGAATAAAAAGGCAGACAAGAGAAAGAAAGATAAAAGAAGAAGTAATCTTTACCCAAATCATCCAATGACTCCCATCTCACTGAGAGTAACAGAGTAACTCATTCACTGATTTTTCGGTCTACAAAGCCCTACATAACATGGCCCATTTAGTTTAGGTTCTCCTCCTTCAAATTTTATTTTTATTTATTTATTTATTTATTTATCTATCTATTTATTTATTTATTTAGTAAGAGACATAGTGTGCCTATGCGCTCATGTGCAAGAGTATGGGGGGAGTGGGGAAGAAGAAGAGGAAGAGAAGAAAGAGGATCTTAAACAGACACCATGCTCAGCACAGACCGCCCTAGGGCTCCATCTCACAACCTTGAGATCACAACCTGAGCCAAAATCAAGAGCAGGATATTAAACTGACTGAGCCACGCTGGTGTCCATCTCTTCCTTCACTTCTTAAGACTTTTTCCTCCCTTTAACACTGTTTCAGTTGCATTAGTTTGCATTTCGTCAAACCTTACAGCTCTTCGCCATGGCAGGCCTCACGAGTTCTTTCACCAGTTACTCACATGGTCTGCTATCTCATCTCTTTCAAGATTTTGCTCAAATTGCACCGTGAAGCCCACATCTCAACAGATCCTATCTCCCTTACCTGCTTTTATCATTTATCACTATAAAATAAGCTACATATTTTATTTTAGCTTCTACATTTTCTGCTATCACTGGAGTGTAAATGCCATAGAAGTAGGGATCCTTCTCTAATTTTTCTCCCAATGTATCCTAGCCCTGGAAGAATAATTCATTGATTCTGAGACCCTCACATGTATCATTTGGAGAAATGTTAACTCTATTTCCAAGAGAGAAGTATGACTTACACCAGAAGCTGACAACTTCTGTCTGCCACTGTTTTTGTAAAGAACTGGAACACACTCACACCCATTCCTGTATTATTTATATCTGTTTTGTCCTACAGTAGGAGATTTGGGTAGTTGTGGCAGATACCTGATGGCCTGAAAAACTGAAAATATTCACCATTTGGCCCTTTATAAAAATGATTTGCCAAAGTTTAGTTTACATTGCCCACTAAAATTTGCCTGATATAAAGACTTTTGTGGTTGCATATCTATGGTTTTAAATGATATCCTATTCCCAGTGGCAGCTCAATGCAAATTTTGATTTATACAGGGTCATCAAAATCTATTGGGATGATTGGAGGTCTTATCACAGTTGGAATTGGGTATCTACAAACCTGTTTGATGCACTTGGAGTTTCTCACTGAGATCCAAATTGTGGAAATGGACATGGAGGTCACTGACAGAGTGCTCAAGGTCTAAATACTGGAAGAAAACAATATAAGCATTCTGTGACCAGCAAAACTCGATAGTTACGTAGACAGAAAGACAAATATATAAATGATATATCAAGAGAGAGAGATAGATGTGGGTACAGATAAAGATATAGGGAGATAGAAATTAATGATTTTGCTATGAGATTGCTAGAACAAAGGACATGTGAAGAAAGAAACATCTTTCTACCACCCAGGACAGGGAGGTGCACTCAATGGTGGCCAGGTGAAAAGGCTGGTAAAGAATTCCCACACGCAGTAGCAGAAAAAGAAGCTGTGCTAAGGGTCTCAGTGTGAAAGAACAGAGAGAGTGGCAGTGACAGACCAGCAAGCAGTCTCTAAACACCAACTAGAGAAAGATGGAATCATGGCCCGGGGCACTGGGACAAGAGCAGCCAGAAGGGCAGGAAGGCAGAAACATCAGGATTGGTGCAGAGACATGGGAAATTCTTCCCCTTGGGATCTCTGGAGAGATACTAGAAAGGGGAAGAGCTGAGCTCCTCACTGCGCTGGGGGGAAGGGGGGTAAGGTTATTGTCCTAGATGACTTGAGGCTAAATCTTCACCCAAGCTACTTTATTTTTCTTCATACCTATAATGTGCTTCTGCTTTCATGAATAAATTTCTAGTGTATCAAACACAAAACCTCTAGAATATTTCAGACAGCTAAGTTGCTGGTAAGCAAAACTATTGTGATTATATATATGTATATACATATATATGTGTATATATATATATATGGACAGAATTCAAATGATGTGTTAAGTATGACATGTAGTGAGGGAGTAGAGCATGTGTGTCAAATAAGAGAAGGGGTGGGAGGACTCAGATATTTATGAGCTAAATAGTCATGATATATAAATATACAATGATCACTAAATGTTCAGGGTACACTCAATGGACATGGGTTCTTAATTTTCATTAAATTTTAATTCAGCCACATGTCAGTAGGACCCATTCTGGCCCCACATGTTCTCTGCTCACTAAAACACAAATCCCATGACTTTTCACTGAGCCAATTGTCAAGCTACTGCAGTGCCAAGCTACTTGACCCTGTGTTTTTCCAATAAAGTACATTATTAGCCCGGGGCACTTTCTGTCTGCGGGTCTCACTGTTGAACCTAAGATATGTCCTTGTATCTACACCATCAATAAGAAGGTTGATGTAGCAGACTGGGTGTCTGGACATGTGAACATTTTGTACCCAGAATTCTGGTAGCAAGGACCTCCCATCTCATTTGCACCCTATCCTGAGTGTCTTGAAATCTGCCAGAGTACTTGTCACTCTGCTATGTGACTTGAACAGCTGTGTGATTTTAAAAAGTTGTGTGACTTGAGCATTTTAATCTGGGTGACTTGCTGCATGGTGCCTACTTGAAAGCTTGCCTTGTATTGAGCTTCAAGGGCACCAATGCATTTAGACAATTTCCCACACAGGAGTGTCACCCATCATCTTTGACATAACGTATTCATTTGTTTAGTTTTAAGACCTATACAAGTTCATGGAGAGTGAAAGTTACTCTGAAAGTATTTGTACAATGAAAGTATAATACTTTTAAAGTGTTCTGACTTGGACCCACTCCTGTTGTGACACTGGGAATATTTGCACAACATCCAGATGAACCTTGAACAGGAATTCCAAGCACCTACAAAACAAAGGTTCTTATATTAATCCTTGTATTCTTCTAAATGCAAGAAACAAATCTATGATCATATAATTCAACTTAATAGTTATAATAGTGAAAGACAAAGGCTATATAGCACCTCCTGCATAAGATGCTCTAAATGATATATAATGGATGAGTCCCAGGGAGGGTATGTAACTTTTGCAAGGTCATGAGAGATTTAAATCTTAAAGTCCCACCTGTTGATTTTAAATAATTGACTTAAGATCATGTGGTTTGGAAGTGATGGAATTAATATCAGAAGGTAAATACCCTTATGTTCATTAAAACCTCCTTTCAACAAAACTCGCTGACACAAAACATTTTTTATAAACTCTTAAATATGCAATAATTAAAAATTAATACAATATTAATAATACATTGTAATAAAGTATAATTTTATATAACATGTAAAATAAATATAAAACAATGGAGTGTTAAATAAATAATTATAAAACAATTATTAATGAACTTTTAGAAATATTTCCCTTATCAAGGATGTTTTTACTTTATATTTTATAGGAAATATTCTTGTAAATGGCCTTAACATTTTTTTTTGGCCTTAATATTTTTAATTTTGGTGTCCATGTTGTTCATCACTAGTATATAGAAGTACAGTTGATTTTTGTGTTTATATCTTGTGACCTTCCTGAATTGACTTCCTCTTAGACTCATATTATTTAGATGTATTCCTTTTAGTTTTTAAATATTTGGAGATTTTTCAGTTATATCTATAATCTTGATTTTTAGTTTGATTCCACTGTGGTTGGAGAATGCACTCTGCATGATTTCAATTCTTTTGAATTTCTTGAGATTGGTCTTATGACCCAGGTTATGATTTATCCTCCTGTATGTTCCATGGAACTTGAAAAAAATTTATTGTGCTGTTTTTGGGGTGGAATATCCTATAAATATCAATTAGATACTGTTGGTTAACGGTATTGTCCTAGTCTTCTACAGCCTTGCTGATTTTCTGTCTTGGTATGATATTCATTATTGACACAAGCATGTTGATATAAATGTGTAATTATGCATTTGTCTATTTCCTACTTCAATTCTATCAGTTTCGGTTTCATAGATTTTTCAGCTCTGTTGTTTAGCATATGCACATGTAGGATGGCTATATCTTCTTGATAGGTTGGCCCTTTAACCATTATACATTTCTGTCTCTGTCCCTTTGTTCTGAAGTTTACTTTATCTGATATTAATATAGTCATTCCCACTTTCTTTTCTTTCTTTTTTTTTTAAGATTTTTTTAATCTGTTGGAGAGAAAGAGATTGAGGGAGAGAGAGCTCAAGCAGGAAGGAGCAATAGAAGTAGAGAGAGAAGGAAACTCCCCCGTGAGCAGGGAGCCCGATGTGGGACTCAATGCCAAGATGCTGAGATCAGGACCTGAGTTGAAGGCAAAGGCTTACCAATTGAGCCACCCAGATGCCCCTCAAACAATCTATATTGATATATTTGAAATGAGCTTCTTTTAGGCAATCTGTATTTTGGTTCATATTTTGTAATCTATCCCTCTAATCTCTGTATTTTAATGATGTACTTAGATCATTTAAATGCAATGGTAATTACATTACCTTAAATGTAATGGTAATTATCAAAAAGCCAGGGCATAAGTCTGCCATTTTATTTATTGTTTTCTGTTTTGCTGTTGTTATTATTTCCTCTTGTTTTCTTTTTCCTGTTTGCCTGTGGCTTACTGGAACGCTTTTTAGAATCCCATTTTGATTCATAAAGAGAGTTCTTGAGTACAGACTTGTAGAATTTTTTTTTTCCTTAGGCTATATTCAGTGTATATTTACATAATTTACCATGGTCTACTTCTGTAATCATTTAAAAGTTCAAATAAAAAAAAAATAAAAGTTCACATGAGCTATAGAATTCCTTCCCTCTTTATATCACATTAGGTGTTCCTCTTCTCCATCTATAGTGTAATTGTCTTAAATATTTTCTCTACATTAATTTAGAACCACATCAGATAGTGTTATAATTTTTGCTTCCATGGTCCAACATAACTTAGAAAACTCAAGAATAATAAGAAAATCAATTATTTTTACCCATTTTTTTCTTTACTGTGTTCTTTTTTTCTTCCTGATATTCCAAAATTTCATTCCCTTTCTTGTTAGAAAAGTTTCTTTAGCCATTTTTTTAGAGTACTTCTGCTATAAGTTTTTCCTCATCTGCTATCTCCTAGTTTTTCATTTTTGTTTTTCACTGGAGGATATTTTGATTCGATCTAGGATTCTGGTTTGATCTTATTATTGCCATGTAGGGGAGGAAGTCAAAATTCTCCATTCAGCCTCCATTGGCACCTGAGTTCGGGAACTCCCTGTTACTTTTGGGCATGAATGTGAGTCCCAGCAGCCTAACAGGCCTTCATTGATACCTTTCTGGATGGGTGGAACAGAACTGCTTTTTACTGCTCCCCACATGGTATCCACTGACACCAAAAAGTGGGAGGAAGCTAGTTGTTACTGCTCCGCAGAGTTAAAATCCTGGCTTTCTACTTAGCCATCTGGGGAGTTTGGGCACCTCATTAACCTGGCACGAGTAGAAATTTAGGCTCTCTATTCAGCACTGCTGACATGGGCAGGGGTAGAACTTACACTTTTCCTGTAGTGTTTGGTGGAAGTGCAGCGGCTGCTGTCTAAACATTTTCATGCTTTGCTCAGGTGCAAATCTCCTGGCCTTCTGTCTTGAAACAGAAGAATTTGGAGGGAGAGCTTTTATTGTCTGCACCTATTAAAGCTATTGGGTTGCCAGATTCCTTAGCTCCAAGTCCAGGATATATAAGGAAGAAAGAAAACCCAGGGATCGCACTACTATGTCATTTCCTGATTTCCTGGGTGGTCAGCCACCTCCTCTTCATCTTTTTTTTTTTTTACTTATTTGAGAAAGAGAACAAAAATGGGAGGACAGAGGGGGAGGGAGAAGCAGACTCCTTGCTGAGCAGGAACCTGAGATGGGGCTTGACCCCAAGACCCTAAGTTCATGATCTGAGCTGAAGACAGACACTTAACCCTCTGTGACATTCAGGTGTCCCTGCTCTCCATCTTTTAGAACTTCTTGTGTTTTGTTTTTTTAATTTAATTTAATTTAATTTTCAATGTTCCAAAATTAATTGTTTATGCATCATACTCAGTGCTCTATGCAATATGTGCCCTCCATAATACCCACCACCAGACTCACCCAACGCCCCACCCCTCCTCTCCTCCAAAACCCTCAGTGAGTTTCTCAGAGTCCACAGTCTCACATGGTTTGTCTCCCCCTCTGATTTTCCCTTTTGTTGCTTGTTTTGTTTTGTTGGTTTGTTTTAATATAATTTCCTGGGGTTTTAGTTGTTCTTTGTAACAAGGATAGGGAAATAATGTCTATTCTCTCAGGAGAGGGAATTCCTGACTACTTATTTTCTAAACATCTCTTCATTATGACAGTAAATTTGCAATATCCTCTATAAAAACAATGTAGCTAATTCAGTCTTTCCTCTAACATGGCTGATTCAATTAAAAAAAAAATACCATTATTGATAGTATTATTAGAGTTTCCTGCAGCTTCACCACTCAGTTTTGGTAATGCCACATTTGAGCTAGCTCCATAGTTTCTTGTTCAGAGAGGCTTCTTTCTAAGGGACAAGTCCTCAGGGACTGCAGGGCTTTGATCTTAGTTGATTGGCACCAGAGGGCCTTTGCCACAGAAGAGGGTCAGCAAAGTAAGCTAGGTCCTATTCTCCCCAGCCACACCTGACCCCCAACACAGGATGGTCAAAGTGCCCCATGTCAACATTAAGTTTCAAGGTCTTCTCCTTGGGGAGAAAGAGAGGTGACAGATACTCAGCACAGTTCTTGGGTAGTCTTGCACTGGGGGATTATCCAGCTGGGGCAGCGATCTAGGCCTCTGATACACAAGGGCCATTGCAAATGAGGAATTCCAATCTTAATCTTTCTAAGCTATAAAATTAAATACAAAGGATTTAAAGTGAATGAAGTTGAAATTTGTTTACCCAGATCTCACTAATTCAGCTTTTGATAATCCAACTTCCATTGAGGTAAAATGTCTTTATTTATTCTTTTGAAGAAATAATATTGTTTAACAAACTTTACAGTAAATGTTATTGCAAGGTACTTGATTAATGAAAAGAAAGTAAAAACAAACAAACAAACAAAAAACCTGTATCCAAAGGCTTTAAGCATTATTTGCAGATGAATGTGACTAGTTATATAATAACATATTTTATTTGTAGTGGGTTTGATCATGTTTATTGTGCTTTTACATTAGCCAGGTTATTTGAACCTTTGAAAAGGAATATATGAGAAACACAGTAAGTATCATCAGATGCACTTTCATCCTGACTTTCTCAGTCCCATCCCCAGAGCCCTCCATTAGCTGACCTCCCCACATTCAGAGCCACCCTGTCCTTGGAAGGAGCTGTAAACAGTATCATTATCAAAATCCCTAACACATAGTGCTAAGCTGTTTTCCATGTTTATCTCATTTTATATTCTCAACACCTCTCCGAGGCTGTCACATTGCAGAAGAGGAATCATGCTTTGAGAAGTTGAACTATATGTTCAAACTCCCAGAGCTGATGAGTGACAGAGCTGAGAGCCAAACTCAGACTGCCTGATTTCAAAATATGTGCCCTAGAGAGGGGTCCAAATCCCTTCCCCCACACAGTGTGCTCTCATCCCAGAATAGTGATCCCAAATTGCTGGGTCTGCGACTTACTTCTTTCCAGTTTCAGCCCACATTCATATTGGCACTTGGTATCTCCTCAGGGAATCCTACCTCCTAACAGCTCCCACCACTTCCACATTCCTCACATAGGCACAGAGGAGGAACTTGTTGGAGGAAACCAGAATTTATGCAGGTTGATGACCTGGTTCAAGGGGACAAGTGAATCCCTCTCAGACTGTCTGTGCACTCTGCTTTCCCACTATTTATGCTGATTTCTGAAGTTGTCTTCTTTGAACTCGGTCAAGTGGGCTACATAATTGCAGAAGAATTTAGAATTAGAATGACCCTAGTGTTTGAAAATCATGAAACAGTATTATTTTAAGGCACTCTAGAACTCAAAGTTTCCCACACATTCACACTCACCTCCCCACTCCGTGAATTACTTGGCAAAATAGCGAAGCTGTTCGGTGCTGCAAACATAAATGGGAAATGGGAAGGTGTAGAGCCATTTCCAAACGCAAAGCATCTTCCCTCTGTCTCAGGATTTAAAGAATTCTCTTCAAAGCCATGAAGGGGAGTTACCTCTAACGTCTCTGAACTCCCTGTTCACAAAGATTTCTTATACTGCTTTGAAAACAGATATTTATTAATATGTTTCTATATTCCATAAACAGCATTCAGAAGACTCTTATTTAACTCTCCAAAACGACAGTGAGAGCAAGGAGTGAAGGCTTGTCCATCTGAGTGGTAACACACTAGGGTGGCCGATATGCAGGGGGAATGCCTATTTACAACATCTTAGTTGCTTAGGTTGGCTCTGAGTGTAGTCAATGGGGAGGCTCTTCAGTCACCAGAATCATTTCATGGATAATATTTTATTGGAGAAGCTCTTGAGGAAGCTGAATTTATGACTCTCTGCTTGCCTCAGGCATCCAAGATTATCAGGCTCCTCTAACAGCTGGATTATATCTAAAGATGATTCTTTGGGACATGGATTCCAAGACCTGTTTAGTAGATCTATACTAAATCATATTTAATATTTATTTCCATTTTACAGTATTCATATACTATTGAGACTTTTATATCAAGGAATTAATTACAATGTATCAATGACTTTTTAATATTTAATGAAATGAGCATATGGTTATTTTTCTCTTTTGTCCAATGTTCATGGTAGAATGTGATAACAGAGTGCCAAAAAAGGGAAACGGTCCCCTTTTGAAACACATGTTATTCTTTAAATATGCCACTAAATTATGTCTACTAATATTTTCTTTAGGATTTTTTAAACCAAATCAAAATATGGGGAGTATCATAAGATATATTAAAGAGAATTCTTTCTTTTTCACACTTCTGAAACTTTAACAGGCTCTCAAGTAATCTATTTCCAAACATTTAAAAGAATACTCCTTGAGGCATCTGGGTGGCTCAGTCAGTTAAGTGTGTGACTTCACCTCAGGCCATGATCCTGCGGTCCTGAGTTAGATTCCCAAGTCAGGCTCTCTGCTTCTCCCTCTCCCTCTGGGTGTTGCCCCCACCACCACCATTTGCACTCTTTCTCTCTTTCTCTAATAAATAAAATAAAATAAAATAAAATAAAATAAAATAAAATAAAATAAAAAAACACCTCTGTGAATCTTCTGAGCATGGTGTTTTTGGGGGTGTTTGACTTTGAAAACTTTATTTTTCATACGTGGTAATTATTCCACTTATATCTTTTTTTTTAATTTTACTAATTTATTTTTCTACAAGATTATATTATTTCATTTAATCCAGTATTTTCTATTAATTTATTTTATTAAAATACATTTATAATTCATTTAATTTCTTCATGTTTCTGATTTTTTTTTATGTTTTTAATTTATACACTTGATTTTAGTTCTTTATTTGCTCCTTGGTGTCTTCCTTGAGCTCTTATATACCTGTGTTGGGATCTTCTTTTACAAAATTAGCTGTCTCATTATGCTTTCTTTTTTTTTTTTTTTTTTTTTTTTTTTTTTTTTAAGTTTTTTTTTTTTTTTTAGTTAGAGAGAGAGCAAGCGAGCACAGGCAGACAGAGAGGCAGGCAGAGGCAGAGGCAGAGGGAGAAGCAAGCTCCCTGCCGAGCAAGGAGCCCGATGTGGGACTCGATCCCAGGACGCTGGGATCATGACCTGAGCCGAAGGCAGCCGCTTAACCAACTGAGCCACCCAGGCATCCCTCATTATGCTTTCTTATCTCAGTGGAAATTTACTTACTATCATTTTTATTTATGTAATAGCAATCATTTTATAGTGGACATTAAATATTTTCCACAGATATCATTCAGATGCATTAAATATAAATTTCTATTTCTGTTCCTCATTTTCCTTTTTGGGTTAGTGATCACCTAACCCACTTAGTGATCACCTAACCCAACACTTAGAGAAAAGGAAGCGTTAACACTTTCATTCCATCCTCTTAAACAGTAACTTTATGATTAGAAACAGGTTAAAGACATAGTAGAGACCTTTACTAAACACTGTTATTTGTGTAACTAGTGATACATGCTGAGTTGTAGTACTTTCTTGCCTCCAGAACTGTAAACAGCCCAACCTACCTCCAAACCACCTACCTCCAAACTCAGCCTAGACAAAGAAAATGTTAGCACACTTTATTGTTTAGAGTAATATGACATTATGCTCCTTCCCTGTTCTCATTACCATGATTTCAGTTCTCCTGCCCAGGTAAATCATTTATTTGTTCATTACAGAAACCTCCCAAAAACCCCACCAACTCTTCAATGGAAATATCAACAGATAGTTTGGCCCTAAGATTCTCTGTTTTCCTCATCTCAAAATCCTTCCCGTGAGGTTTTCAGCAGATTTAGGTTCCTGTACCCTGGTGTTTTTACCCAATCCTAATCAAACCCACTGCTCCTCACTGTCAATAGACACTGCTAACATTTTACACGGTAGTGTTCTCCATTACCAAGGTAGAAATATACTCAGGTTGGTGTCATCAGTTGTTTGAGTTGATAACACCTGGGGAATCAGTTTTTGAATACTCCATTGCCCTAACAAATGCGTCTTGCTTGCCTAGGCCCAGGCTTAAAACTACAACACCATGTTCATAATGTGTAGCACATTTCTTCTAAACAAGCTTTAATACACTATAATATCTTTACTATATAGTTGTTTAGCCGGGTAGAAATTGTGATACATTAGACAAAGTCGAATAGGGCATGCTACAGAATTTATCCCCAGTACTCTGCAAAACCATCAAGACCATTAAAAATAAGGAAAGTCTGAGAAATTGCGGTAGCCAAGAGGAACATAAAGAGAAATGCCAACTTAATGTCAAGTGGTATTCTGGATGGGATCTTAGAATAGTGAAAAGACTTAAGTAAAAACTAAGAGAACTGGGTAATCTACATAGACTATGAAATATAGGTAATAAGGATCAATATTGGCTCATTAATAGTAACAAATGTATTGTGCCAGTGTAAGATATAACTAATCAGGAAAACTGGGTGTGGTATATGTGGGAAATCACTGTACTATCTTTTCAAACATTCTGTAATTGCTTAAGTGTCCTGAAAAAGGAAATTGACTAAAAGTTAAAGAGAAAAGTTTTCTGCACCTTCTTATCTGTCCAGATGGTTTTCCTTTGAGTAAACATTATCATTTCATCTTAAATAAGAACTTCCTTCTTTTATCCTCTGTTGATGGCAAACTTAATGCCTCAAACACCAATTTCTTATGTCCACACCAGCTGGCACAAGTCCATCAGGAATTTCCCCAACAAACTTCCCCACCTCCATAAATCCTGTCCTATATTGAAGTCTACCTCAAGTTCTGTTTTCCTTCATGAAACCTTCTTTGTTAATCCCTGGGGTCAGAATTAACTCTTTTCTCATTGTGTTCAAGTACCTAGAATTTTCATTCCCACAACAAGAGGAAAAAAATCTTAGGCACAGAAAAATTGTGTTGTTATTTGAAAGACAGGCAGGCAGAAGCAGAGGTGAAGTGATACAATTGAAAGACCATGGGTTTTGAGGTTGAGAATAATTGTTATAACAATGCTTTCTTGTGCAACATAATTAACATCGCTGAGCCTCAGTTTCCTTTTTCTATAAAACAATAAAAACAAAAATTGCAGAATTATTGTAACAATTAATCAAATGATATAATAGCTGTCAAGAATGATCAACCCCAGCATTGATGGGTGGCAAATTGTCCAACTTAAAAAAAAAAAATGTAAATACTGATCATATACTAAATAGGAAAGTATGTGGAGAACCATTAAAAATAGAAGGGTGAGGAAGACATAATTCTTGTCCTCCATTAATAATTGGTTGAGGCAGGCATTTAAATATTTTATGTAATAATTTAAGAGTAGATTAGCATAAAGGAGAAATCCTCTCTGAGTATAGGGAAAAAAAAGTATTTCAATCTTAATTTTGAGGTTTAAAGTTTTCTGAAGAAGAAGACACTCGAACTGAACAAAAGTTATTAAGTTTAAGTTCATTAAACAGGAGACAGGGCTCATTGAAGGCAAATAGAACAAGACAAGCCAGTGAATAGAATCATGAAACAGCATAGAACACTGGGAACACTTATGTAGTTCACCATTATTAGAGTATGAATTGCAAATAGGTAAGTGTCAGGAGGTGACATTTGGGAAGAAAGCAGGTGACAGAAGACCTTGTAGGTCATGCTGAAATGCTTGAACTTATCTTGTACAGAGCATGGAGAGCTAATAAGAAAATCAAGGAAGAGAAGATAAGAGGGAATGTTTTTATGGAAGAAATTCAAAGAAATAAGAATTATGGAGAGACAAAATATTTTGGATGTCATGTTGGAAAAAATGTAGTACTTTTTTTTCTTTTAAATAAATCAATTAGTGTGGGGATTAGCAGATGATACTATAAAGGGAAACTATTTAATCTGAGTCATACTAGACACTTTTGAGGATTGACTGGCATTTCTTTGCAGTTAAAAGTTGAAATTGAATTAAATAAAGTCTCAAGCTAAGTATGCCACACTCCTTAACAAATATGTAATGAACAGTCTCCCTTGTATCAACATATTAGGACGTATAATCCCTCTGGTTTCTTCTAGTTCATCTCCATGTGATAACTTGCTCTATAAATCTGAATCCAGGGTAATATTTTAGTTAAAAGAAGTTAAGAGACACAAAACTCCCATAATCATCATAATTCAAAAAAGGTCTAGGTTGCGGCAAATAGCTTTCTTAAGAGTGGGAATTCTGGGCAGATTAATTAAGAGCCAGTAAATATTTTGAGGGTAAACTGGACTTCATCTGGCAAAGCAATGAATGGATTTCTGGGTTTTCTTTTTTTTTTTTAAAGATCTTATTTATTTTTTTGACAGACAGAGATCACACAAGTAGGCAGAGAGGCAGACAGAGAGGGGAGGGGAGAAGCAGGCTCCCTGCCGAGCAGAGAGCCTGATGTGGGACTCGATCCCAGGACCCTGAGATCATGACCCGAGCCGAAGGCAGTGGCTTAACCCACTGAGCCACTCAGGCGTCCCTGGATTTCTGGGTTTTTGTTGTTGTTGTTGTTGTATTGTTTAGAAAGACAGGGAAGAGGGTTATGGAAAGCAGAAATAAAAAGGAAAGAAACTAATATTTGTTTCAAAATTATCAGTTGCCTTGTGAATTAAGTAGTTACCATAGCTTCATGTTAAAAAAATATATATATATAAATATAAATATATATATATATATATATATCATGTTTTTCAAAGTTGGACAAATTGCCAATGTCATTCGGATATTGAGTTTGACTTTAAATCCAGGTATTTCTGACTCCTAGCATCTGATCTCCTCTGTAATCTGAATGGACATAAACCAGAACTGGGGTACATAAATGCTCTAAGAGGTAATTATAGGGTTCTCTGTGGTCTCAGACTTAGTGAAGAGAAAGGTAAACTTTATTTCATATTACAGTCAGTTTTCTCTTAAAAATCCACAGAGTAAATATTAGCACATTGGGCAAATTAGACAAATCATATTCCTCACATATTCCCCCAAATCCCTTTGGCCAGAATTCATTTGGCTCAGAAACCCTTTTTTAAACTGCATTATTCAGATACAATACACATTTGCTGTGGCAAACTTTGCCTGTGTTTAATTATTTTGTGTTACAAAATTTCATGAGGATAAATTTATCAAGTGTAAATTACCTGTCAGTGTGATTTTCTGATTCCTATTATCCGTTCATCTAAGAAGCTCACTGAATTTTGCATGAGGCAAAATCCAAATTTAACCAAGAATGTGCACCAAGTATTCTTACATTTTATTTTCCCAAAAAGCATTGTAAACTATGCCAATGCAGAATCGGTCTTGACTAGAAGGAAGTTTTGGTAATTAACACTTCAAAAAGAGTTTCAATTAAAAAAATAACTTATTGAAGAATCTTTGGACAAAATTGATTGTAAATAATGAATTTCTAAAAATGTTCTTTCTGATCTAATGTCCAAGAAGGGACAGGCCTGGTAAGAAAAGAAAATGGGGACGTGCCATGTACCAATTTTTCTTACTGTGAATTACTATGCATTTTATTTTTTAAGTAAGCATTTTATTTTATAATAACTTTAGATTTCTAAAACAGTTGCAAGGGGTCATACAGAGTGTTCCTGTATATATGACAGGCAGTTAATTAGCATCTAAGATTACTGTGATATGTGTGCCTCAACTATGACATTTATATTGATACATTATGATGGTTCAACTTCCCCATCTCATTTGGATTTCCTTAATTTCTACATAATGTCCTTTTTTTGCTCTAAGAGCCCATCCAGAATACAATACTATGCTCCTCTAAACAGTGACTATTTCTCAGATCATCCTAAGGGTTGTGTTGTATTGTTTTGTTTGCTTTGTTTTGATTTGATTTTTTATTTTTTCAGAGTTCCAAGATTCATTGTTTATGCACCACACCCAGTGCTCCATGCAATACATGACCTCCTTAATACCCCCTTTAGGCTTACCTAACCCCCCACCTCTTCCCCTCTAAAACTCTCAGTGTGTTTCTCAGAGTCCACAGTCTCTCATGGATTGTCTCCTCCTCACATTTCCCCCAATTCACTTTTCCTTTCTTTCTGCTAATGTCTCTGTGTTATTCCTTATGTTCCACAAGTAAGTGAAACCATATGATAACTGACTCTCTTTGCTTGAGTTATTCTGTCTGTACCCCAATGTTCATAGCAGCAATGGCCACAATAGCCTAAGGATTTTTTGATGAGTTTCACAATTTTGAGAAGTATTTTGTAGAATGTTCCTCAATTTGGCTCATTCTGCTGTTTTTCCTATGGTTAAACTGAAATTATGGTTTGGGGGAGCAAGATAACAGGTAAAGTGTCATTTTCAACACATCATGTCAAGATACATGCTATCAAGATGACTTTCATTGGCTTGAGGCAGTGTTTGTCAGGTTTCTTTACCGTCAATATTCTCCCCTCCTCCTTTTCCACACTGTTGTCTTGGGGCTTGAGGTAGTGTTTGTCAGGTTTCTTTACCGTCAATATTCTCCCCTCCTCCTTTTCCACACTGTTGTCTTGGGAAGGAAGTCACTAAGCACAGTCCTCACTTAAGAGGGCTTATGAGGGTACCTGGGTGCCTCAGCTGGTTAAGCGTCTGATTCTTGATTTCAGCTCAGGTCATGATCTCAGGATTATGAGATCTAACTCCACACTGGGTTCTGTGCTGAGTGTGGAGGAGTCTGCTTGAGAGTCTCTCTTTGTCTCCTTCTGCCCCTTCCCCTGCTTCCTCTCTCTCTCTCCATAAATAAATAAAACCTTAAGAAAAATGAAAAACTAAAATAAAAAATAAAACATATTAAAAAAATAAAATAAGATAAAATACATTGTGTACAAAAAAAAGGGAAAGGAAAATGAACCATTTAAAAAAAATAGAGGATTTATATACATTCCTTGAGAGAGGGAATTTACCTAAATTATTTGCAAAAAGATAAGCCCTGAGGCCAGGATTGACCTGGAGATACTGCTGTGTGAGGTTGTCACACTTAATGAAATATGAAGTGTAACATATATGAAGTTGGAAATTTTAAATGCATCCTATTCTCTTGCATCTTATAGGTAAGGAGAGTGAGATTATACAAGTCAATTAAGTGTAAGGTAACAAAGCTTTTAAGAAATAAAATGATAATTTTTTAAGAGATTGTATTTATTTATTTGACAGACAGAGATCACAAGTAGGCAGAGAGGCAGGCAGAGAGAGAGGGGGAAGCAGGCTCCCTGCTGAGCAGAGAGTCTGATGTGGGGCTCAATCCCAGGACCCTGAGATCATGACCTGAGCCAAAGGCAGCAGCTTAACCCACTGAGCCACCCAGGCGCCCCTAAAGTGATAATTTTAACTTAGCTGTGTTTGACTCCAAATCTGTAATTTTTCTATCACCTCCTAAAGAAAAGGGCACTAAGAAAGTTGAGTCTTTTAAGCCAGTTGCTTGATTTGGTTTTTGTCCAAATTTGCTAATTCTCTGGCACTCCCTAGGTCCTCCAGATGGCTCTGGGGTGTCGTGGGACCCCCTGAGCTAACACAGTTATCCCATGCTATACACAGGTGCACTGCTCTCCTTGGCAGGCAGCAGGACCCCAGCTGCTGCAGTAGGGAAGAGAAGGAGATAGAACCCTTTCCTGCAGCCAGACCATGTCCCTGTTGCCTCTGGGCCGTCATTTCTTCTGGTTGAGTCCCAGAGCAGCACCCGCTGGTTGTGGAAATACACCTCAAGGAACAAAATGATCAACAGCTTTAGAAACATTAGATGTATTTCCTACCATACCTGTAAACCTGTCATGAGCACTAGAAGCAGATGCTGGCTATGTGAGTTTTGATGTGTCTCAAGAAGGTAACAAACAGCCCAGAAAAGGATGAATTGTTGAGATGGTAAGAATAGGCAAGAAGTGTTCCTGAAAACAAAGTGTGGTTATTTCAGGGAAGTTTGTGACCTGCGTATATGGAGAACATAAATGAGAGGCGATTACAAGAAGTCCAGTGATGCTGATGCTCTGTAATTTTAAAAACAGAAGCAAACAAACAAAAAAAGCAAAATAAAATAAAATAAAATAAAATAATAAAGTAGAGCAATTTTGGGGGGTTCTATGTAGTGTTTTAAAATCAGTGCAGACAGTATTCAGTGTCAAGTAACTTTTTATTAAGAATTAGAAAGGTTCTTGGGGCGCCTGGGTGGCTCAGTGGGTTAAAGCCTCTGCCTTCGGCTCAGGTCGTGATCCCTGGGTCCTGGGATCAAGCCCCTCATCTGGCTTTCTGCTCAGCAGGGAGCCTGCTTCCTCCCCTCCCTCTCTCTGCCTGCCATTCTGCCTACTTGTGATCTTTGTCTGTCAAATAAATAAATAAAATCTTTAAAAAAAAAGAATTAGAAAGATTCTTTATAAACTAATAGGGGCATGGAATCTTTATGTTTCCATTTGCACTACTATAAAAAAGTAATTAAAAATCTAACGAATAATTAATTACAGACAGTAAATCAAAAACTCCCTGGTGTTCTTCTCTTTACATCATAACTCTATGTTCTTTTGAAATTTGGTTTGTTTACTTTTTTATGGCCTCATAAATGGCTAAAATTTTGTATTTCCTTGCACCTTGCATAGAACCTGCATTGTGAGTACCCTATACATAGCAATCAAGCAAAAATGTTTTGTCTCAGGCAAAACTGATGAGGATTTTGCTCCAACCACATACTATTAGGTAAGGCAGAGGATGGAGAAGGTGGCTTGGTCTCCTTGCCCTTCACCAGTTATCTTACTTTAGAAAATTCATTTAACTGTTATCTAATTTCCCTTATTTGTAAATGGAACTAAATGTATCTATTTGCATGAACTGATTAAAGATTAGACCTGTACATGTGAATCTATCACAATGCCTATACAGAATAAATGGGGAATGAAAGGATACTTAGTAAATCCTTCCTTAGCATGTAGATTTGCCCAACCACACAATTTTCTTTCATATTATCAGTTGCATTTTAATTTACCCAAGACTTTGAAGTCGAATTTTAAACTGTTCTTACATAATTTTACATCACTAGCATGAAAAGAAAAGTAGTATCACTTGACCTGCTAGTTGTAATTTTCTTATATACTCATTAATTATTAAAAAATGAGTAATTGAATATAGTCATGGTTATTGAAATCTAAATAAAGGAACAAAACTTCATCCTTGCAATTTCGTGGGGAAAGCCCACTCTAGGAACATGACCTCCACCATTTTCTCATATGCCACCCTTCCATGGCTTCAGGTTACAGCAGAATTTAGCTAAAAACTTTTGTTTACCTACAGCACTGATGATTCCAGAAAGTTCCACATGTCATAGAGGAGGACAACCGTAATCTTTGCAATAAAAGTGTGGGTCAGAATTTTGTGTTAATTCCCTTACATCTGTGTGAAGTTGGATAAATTACTTACCTTTATTTAGACTCAAATGCCACAGAAAAAAACAAAAAGAAAACATGAGTCATCATTAATTCTATGGAAAATAAAAATTGAAGAAGTGTAGCAGTATTTTAGTTATTGATGAAGAATATTTATATTTTTCATGAATAAAATTAACAATAACTGTTTAATTGTACAAAACTGTAATTTAAAAAGTGTCTTAGATAATGGAGGTGGGAATGTAGGAACATTTATATGAATGGAATTGGTAGGTAGACTGAGGATGAGCACAGGACAATGAATTTCATTACAAGCTTTTTATTAATAGTGCATTTCAAACCATGTACTTGTGAAGCACCTAGGTGGCTCAGTCCGTTAAGCATCTGCCTTCAGGTCAGGTCATGATCCCAGGGTCCTGGGATTGAGTTCTGTATTGGGCTCCCTGTTCAGCGGAGAGTCTGCTTGTCCCTCTCCCTCTGCTTTCAGCTCCTCCTGCTTGTGCACTCTCTCTTTCTCTCTCTCCCTCTCTCTCAAATACGTAAATAAAAACTTAAAAAAAAACAACAACAACAACTATGTACTTGTATAATGCTGCTAAAAATAAAAATATATTCCCAAATAGGATTTAGAAGCAATGATTTATAAGGTGTGTTTATTATACATGTTTATTTGTCTAATTCAATTTTGCCCTCTAAGTTTGAGCCTTTTAGGGCAAGTGCCACTGCTCTCTGATCAGCCGTCTGTATGTCTCGGGAAAGTCTTGGGAAAGGCTCATATTGAGCTGTAATGGGGGAGCCAGCTAAACTACTCACCAAAATTTGTCCTCCGTGTCCATGAGAGTTGAATCATATCTGTGAGGTGGAAATGTGGACCCTGGATTATGTAGACTTACCATTCCTTGAGGTGCAGTGGTATAACTCAGTTCTGGCAAGGACTTGAGAGTGAAGTGTCCACTTCCAGGGGTAATTAAACTTCCCCTGTGATTGCTCCATGCTTCAACCTGTAACCACTGCTCTCAGGTCCATACATAATTAGAAAGCAAGAAGATATTCTAAACTAGTAGCATGGACACAGCAAGATTATGTCAATAATTAAGGTCAAAGCAAAACATTATTGGATAAATGAAAACCTATTTCTGAGATTTCCTGGTTTCTGAAGCATGTAGTATAAGAAGTTCTTTTGGAAAGGATCTTTTGCTAGCAATTTTTTTTTAAAGATTTTATTTATTTATTTGACAGACAGAGATCACAAATAGGCAGAGAGGCAGGCTGAGGGAGAGGAGGAAGCAGGCTCCCCACTGAGCAGAGAGCCTGATGCGGGGCTCGATCCCAGGACCCTGAGATCATGACCTGAGCCGAAGGCAGAGACTTAACCCACTGAGCCACTCAGGCACCCCTGCTAGTAATATTTTAAATGTGTTTTTATGTGTGTGTATAGAAAAAATATATATGTTTAATGTACTTAATTCTTCAGTGTTCATTTAGTTGGTTGGTTAATTTGGGCTTGATCATTATTTTTCCCACCACATTGAGAATTTATTATTTTTGTCTTGTGGTTCCATTTTTCTGGCAGGTTGGGCGCTATCATTCTGAGTTCTATAGTTAGAAGATAATCTGTTTTTTCTGTTGGGCTGATTTAAAACCCTACTGTCTCTGATTTTTCTTTTCTCCATAGTGTACTCATGCTGTGGGTTTCTTTTTAGCTTTCCTGTATGAATGTCTTTTTATTTCTAAATCTGAGAATTAGTTTTTTCTTCTTTAAATCTGGACTATTTCCAAGCATTATTTTCTTTCAATTTTTCTCACCCTCTTTTCCTGATATTTCTCTCTCTGGATTAGTCTTGTTATAAACTTTCTATTTTTACTTACCGTAGCTTCTACTCTTTTATTTTTTTCCTTCTCTTTGTTCCATTTCAGGTAATTTCTGTAAATACACTTTTTTTTTTTTTAAGATTTTATTTATTTATTTGATGGAGAGAGAGAGTACACAAGCTGAGGGAGCAGCAGGCAGAGGCAGAGGGAGAAGGGACCCACCACAGAGCAGGGAGCCTGATTTGGCTCAGATTTGAACCAAGAACCCTGAGATCATGACCTGAGCAGAAGGCAGATGCTTAACCAACTGAGCCACTCAGGCACCCTTAGATCTACTTTGTTTCTCACACATTCTTATTTTGTCTAAATTTATTTCACACTTCCAATTCTAATTGTAGGAATTACGATCATGCAATTTAAAAATTTTTAAGATTTGCCTGTTTTGTGTTATTTCTGGCCTGTCTTTATAAAGCTCTCTTTTACCTTTCTGAATACTTTGAACATATGCATTGTCCAATGTCTGTATTCCTCTGAGCCTTTTTTCCTGGACTCTTATTGATATGAGCCCCTTTGTATTTCATAATTTTGGGTTTTGTTTCAAAAGGCAGAAGTTATGGGAATACTGTAAGAAAGCATACCAGTGGAGATCATTTGCACTTATTCTTTTAGGAGCTCTAGGATGGTCTCAACCTTTAACAATTTGGAATTAACTTGTTGAGGTTAAATGAAATTCAAATCAACTGATTTTCTTTTATGTCCTACTTTTCATGAAGGGTATAGACTTTTGAGGATTCTGGCTTTCTTCTCTTTCCTTGTATGTCTATTATGCCTCTTCTTTTCTAAAACCTTTGATATATTTTTAATTTTAAAAGACAAAGTATGTGTTTCAAAGAGATAATGAAATTTTGAAGTGGGAGGCGTTTTGTTTTTTTCCCACATGAGTACATTCAGACTCAATTGGTCCAAATAACTGAGAGGAGCAAATGCCCTGAATGCAGCCATAGCTGTGAAGCCCACAACTCAGTAAAATTTCCTCATCTTTCTTCATTTTGGTGCCTAGGGATTTAGTTTAATATTTTATGAAAGTCAGTTATCCTTATAAAATTATCCCTGCTATATCAACCCGAATTTCTATCAGAAATTTATTTTTAATCAAGATATATTTTTAAAGATAAATTCTACAGCCCCAGAAATGAAAGTTCTTCAGTGCTTTTCCCCCTTACTGATTGGAAGGACAGAAACTGGTAATGCAGGAAATGTGAGACTATTTATAGGAAGATATTTTTGAATCATCAAGAGCCAGTGGAGTACAGTACACAAATGGAAGTTTTGACCTGAGGTGAGCACAGAGATAGTACGTGTATTGCAGCAGGGAGACCATGTGTGTCTGTGTGTGTGTAGGTAGTATGCTATAGTTGGTAGTGGGAAGATGGCACATATTTGTCTAATGGCTTCTATTGTTCCAGTGAAATATATATAAAGCATCAGTGAGACTGTGCAAAGCAGAAGGTGTATTTAATTTCAGAGATGAAAGAGAAGTGTGTAAAATAGTCATTTTAGGTTATTGCAAATGGAAAAAAATAGAAAAATATTAAGACATCACCAGGCAGTGTTAAAGGCATACTTGAAATTTCCTATTATAATAGTTGAGTCAGAAAATATAATGATACAGGGGTGCCTGGATAGTTCAGTTGGTTGAGCATTGGACTCTTGCTTTCCAGGGTGTGATCTCAGGGTTGTGATCTCAGGGTTGTGAGATCAAGCCCAGTGTTGGGCTCCATGTTCAGCACAAAGTCTGATGAAGATTTTTTTTCCTTTCCCCTTCTGGTCACTCTCTCTCTCTCTAAAACATAACTGTGTTATACACTTTTATAATTTACTATGTATGCAATTATATGCCCAAAATATATTTTTTTACTATTTTATTTATTTATTTGAGAGAGAGAGAGCCAGAAAGAGAAAGCACAAGCCAGCAAGAGAGGCAGAGGGAGAAGCAGACACCCCACTGAGCAGGGAGCCTGATGGGATCATGACCTCAGCTAAAAACAGACTCGAAACCCACTGAGCCACCCAAGTGCTCCTCACAAAAAATTTATTTGTATAAAATATAGTGTGTGTATGCATATATATAGAGATAGTGTATTGCATATATATGTAAAACCCTATTCAATCATCCAACTAAATTTGTGTAAATGTAGATTAGTGAATGTGTTGCTTTTAATGGGCTTGATATTGGTCAGGTGTTTGTGACTAATGGGGGGAATTCAAGGGAGTTGAGAATCTGTAAAAAAAATAATTTTCGTGTCATACTACTAAATCTAAATTGAGATAGCAAGGCAATGATAACACAAAGTGATGACAGCAGTGAAAAACCAGTTGGTTCATACAGTGGATGTCCCAGTGTGGCTGAATATTTGTTGGAGATGACATAAAATCATAAGTGAGATTTAAATATAGAATATGATATTCAGAATGCAAAATAATGGAAATTAGAGTTTCGGAGGTGGTAAGGTAGACCAGAGAATTAAGTATACTGGATGGGACATCATGGATGTCATAGTCATTAAAAAAGAAAAAGAAAAGAAAAAGATATTGAAGTTAGTTACAAGTAAGAGAGTGAAAAAAAATAGAGTAAGATTCTGAAATCTCTTGTGAACAAAGGAAAATCACTGAAATATCTGTAACGTACTGCAATATGAAATTATATACATCTGATGGCGGCAGTCTGATGGCAGATCAGAGGAATTAGCCCTTTAAGTGAGTGAAAAGAAATTTCTAGAAGGAGAGATGAAGTCTGACAATTAGTCATTGTGGTAACAAAGACAATATATTTAAAGTGAATTTTATATAGTAAAATTAAACATTCATGGGGTTTCCGTTTAGATGTTCCTTTTACAAATTACAAAGTCAGCCCATACACACATTAGTTAAATATGTCATCACTATTATTTGGGTAGGTTGAACACCCAGTGTCTATTTTTCATAAGCAAAATCAGGGACAAAACAGGATTAAATATTTTGAGCCCCTAAATAAGGATAGATACCATTCTGTTAAATAACCCTCATGGATTCTGTGGGCTTCCAGCATCTGTTACACACCTCAGCAGAGCATGTGAAGTATCTTTCAAATACTCAGAACCTCTGGGATCTTAGCCGAGGCAGGATTCTTCTCTAGGGACCCACCAGATTTCCGTTACCAGCTGTGTCTCAATACTGAAACTCCTACTCTTGGATGGGTGTGAAGTTTTTGAACCCTTTCCCAACCTACCCACATTAAGAAGCCTGAATTTTATTTCTGGTTTCTTTCAAATGTGAAAAGAAATCAGCACTTGGGAGTAAAAAACTGAGAACATGGAAAGAAAATGCCTCTAGTATCACAGGAAACAAATTATACTATGTGCATCAGAAATTCAGGATTGAGCCTTAAGTGTTAAGTCTTGAGCAGTTGGAATCACTGGAGAGTTAAAAAATGATACTAATACTAATGCAATTGGGATTGGAAGAAATCTGGTGGTACACAAAATATGTAATGTTTTCAAAATATTTCTACTTAGAAATTCAGGTCATGAAAACAATAACACTTAAACAAAATACTTAAGCAAAAACAATATTTGACTATAGCAACAGCTTCCAGCTTTCCTCAGTAGCCAAGATTATGTCCCGATGCAATCACCTTGCTGCTGAGAAATCCCAGTCTCTCATACCTGTTGTCTCCTCTCAGACCTATTCAAGTAGCCTAAAAAGCAAATCTACACAAGGCATGAAGTTCATCTTCATCTTGGTATTTAGTAACTTTCCACAAGTGATAAACTTTCATTTTATTTAAGAAGTCATTGCCAAAAGAGGAGGTGCTTCTTGGTTCTCATTTCATTTATCTATATTGGTGTGATTCCCCTATAGGTGTGGTTTTGTTTTGTATTTTAAGGTCACCCGTTGAATGGTGTGTCTGTGTGTGTATGTTTGTGTGTATGTTTATGGTGTTTTTTACTCATTCTGATCTTAGCCAGACAACCATTCTTTCTGAGATGTGATTTCAAGGTTGGTGTTCAGAAGGCCCTAATAATTTCACATGCCTAACTTGTTCTAAGTAAGCATCCTATGAGGCACTATGTTTATGTGGCATGATGGTACTCTGCAACTTCACCACTGATGCTTCACCCCATTCTCATCTTAACTGAGCTGTTGGGTATTAGATTTTGTTTGTTTTGTTTTTAGCAAACTAATGTATCAAAGTTTTTCCATAAAATGTGTTCAATACATTCAAGGCAGAGACTGCTTTTCCTATGGGTATTCCACTTTAAAAAATTATGTAGCTTCAAGAGGTTGGCATGTGATCCAATACTTTCAAGCTCAATCAGAAACCCCAAATACATGGGGAGGCTAAGGCAGAAAAAGACTGAAGGAAAAAGAGAGACACATGTCAGGACATCTTGAAAGGTAGTCAGGACATCTTGAAAGGTAGCCACAACTCCCACTGAGGTACTCTGGGAGACTTTTGAGGAAACACCTGCATTGTGGCTAAAATTCCCAGTGTTGTCATGATCAGATAAAGTAAGCTTGAGTGGGACGCCTGGATGGCTCAGTGAGTTAAGCATCCAACTCTTGGTTTCAGGTCAGGTCTTGATGTCAGGGTGGTGGGATGAGCCCCACATTGATCTCTATGCTGAGCATGGAGTTTACTTGAAGATTCTCTCCCTCTGCTTCTCCCCCCCACCCCTCTCTCTCTCATACTCAAATAAATGAATAAATCTTTTAAAAAAGAAGCTTGAGCTATTTCTTGAGGTAAATCTAGCTCTTCCCCTTTCTCATTTCATTCTGGTAAGATAAGTGTAGATTTTATTATTCCCATTTTACAGGTGAAGAAACAGTCTTAAGTAGGGAAAAGTAACCAGGGTTTCACAGTCACTGAGTGGCAGATCTAGGTTTACATATAAATCCATCTAATGCTAAGCCCTTGTCACGGCACCAATTAATTATTGAGAGGAAAAAATGTAAAATAAACTCACAATGACCACAACCACTGTAACAAAAATGTGTCTACTTACTGAATATTGAAATACAAATACATTGAATGGGAATAGGGAGCACAGGAGCTTGGAGGAACATTTATTTCTCACCTAAATATATAATCTGAAGGTATAAACAACTTGCAACCTAAAATATTTGAATGATGACCTATCTGAATAAATAAGATGTACTTATGAGGATGAAACTTGATCAGGTTCACAAGAATCAAATTGCCTGGCAATAAAATTGAAGAGTGAGTAAAGAAAGTCCTGAGGGCAACCAAAGAGTCTCCAAAAGCAATCTCTAGGGATTCCCTTTTGGGGAAGGAGTTTAAAAGCTTTTGGCATTGCCTAGGAAGGGAAGCTCCTTTGACGTTTCTAGATGTGCTCCTTGAAGAGGCACGTTCTCTGTAAAATCAGAAGCTGTGAAGTGGAGTGCTCTGATGCTAGTTCATTAAAGAAACCAGATGTGCCCCAAGAAAGGAAAGGGTAATACTGTATCTCACTTGATAAAACAGAATATATTACAGGAGTAATTTCTTCTCTTTCCCAAGTTGGTCTTCAATTTATTATCTCTTTGTCCATAATCAAATTATTTATCATCTCCCAAATGAGTTGCCTTTTCTATAAAATAGAGATAATGGTTATCACATATAGTCATACTTTTGTTGTGAGGATTTGGTGGATGTGTGATGCTCCCAATACAATGTCTAGAATTCAAGAATACCCAGAACTTGGTAATGATAATTAGTAAAGAGAATGACATTGGTGATCATAATGTTAATAGTGATGGGGAATAGTATAATCCAAAGGGTTGGTAGCAATGATGAGAGGAACCATGCTCATGGTACTGACACAATGATAAACTTAATATATTTGGCTTCTCAGAGATAATAGATACTGGGAGTAAAGGATGTTGATGAAGTGAGTTGTTGTTTTAAATTATTCAATCAGAGCTGCCTGGATAGCTCAGTCAGTTAAGCATCTGCCTTCAGGTCAGGAGCCTGCTTTTCCTTCTCCCTCTGTCCACTCTTGGGCTTGCTCTCTGTTACTTTGGTGCTCACCCTCTCTCTCTCAAATAAATTAAAAAAATATTTAAAAATGAATAAATAAATTCTTCAATCAAATCTACCAAAGGTAGAAAGCACTTTTGGTTTTTGTTTTGTTTTGTTTTGGTTTTTTGACGATTGTATTTATTTATTTGACAAAGAGAGGGAATACAAGCAGGAGGAGTGGGAGAGGGAGAAGCAGGCTTCCCATCAAGCAGGGAGCCTGATGTGGGGCTCAAACCCAGGACCCTGGGATCATGACCTGAGCCAAAGGCAGATGCTTAAAGACTGAGCCACCTAGGAACCCCAGAAAGCACTTTCTATGTATTTTTTCCTTCAAGACAACTTCCCTGGGTATTTTTTTTTATAGGAGAATGCTTTATAAACTTTGATCTTTCAGAAGCTTCTCTACTATATAGCTTTATCACAAGAATGAGCATAAGGAGTGGCAATAAACCAGTATAAGCCTAGTGTAAGTCCAAGAAACTCTTGCAGGTGAGCAATAAACATTGTGTAGCTGACAAGACCAGGTAGCTGTCTTGGGTAAATATCCCTGAAAAGGACTCTCTAGACTTGTAGTCAGTCCATTAAACATAATAGTTATTCAAGCAGTTTTGAATAAAGCATTAATTCTTATAATTAAGATTCAATTTCTGGATCCTGTCTAAAAAAAAAAATCCTTAAAGAAGGGTGTCCATTCTCAGCATTCCAGTGCAACATAGCACTTTAAGCTCTTGACACTGTGGATCTGAAGACTACAAATGAATTAAAAACTCACTAGAGGGGTTCAATAACAGACTTGATCAAGCAGAAGACAGAATCAGTGAACAAAAAGACAGCTTATTTTAAACTATAGAGTTGGAGAAGCAAAAGAAAAATTAAAAAAAAAAAAAAGATGAATAAAGAAAAGGGAAAAAAGTGTAAGAGACTCACAGGATACCATCAAGGGACCAATATCTATATTGTGTGAGTTCCAGAAGGAGAAAAGAGAAAATGAAGGGTGGAGAGTTTATTTGAAGAAGTAATGGCCCAGAACTTTCAAAATATGAGGAGGAAAATGGAAATCCAACTGCAGGAAGCAAAATTCTAACTAGTGTAGTCTCAAAGAAGCCCAGACTAAGACACATTATAATACAACTGATGAATGCCAAAGATAGAGAATCTAGAAAGTGGTAAGAATAAAACAATTTGTCCTGCACAGGGAACATCCATAGATTATTAGTGGATCTACCACCAGAAATGTCATAGACTACAAGAGAAATAGGATGACTTATCCCAAAAGCTGAAAAGAAAACCTGCCAACCAAGAATATAATTTTAGCAAAAATCTCTTTCCAAAAGGAAGAAGGAATAAATATAATAGATAAACAAAAGCAGAGGAATTCACAATGACTAATTCTGTTCTATAAAAAATGCTACAAGGAGGGCATGTGGGTGGCCCAGTTGGTTAAGCCTCTGACTCTTGATTTCAGTTCAGGTCATGATCTCAGGGTCCTGGGATTGAGCCCCACATTGGGCTCTGTGCTTAATGGGGAGTCTGTTTGTCCTCTTCTCCCCTCCAAAATAAATAAATAAAATCCTTAATGAGAGAGAGAGAGATGCTACAGGAATTCTTTCAAGGTGAATTGGAAAGACATAGACAGCAACACAAAAGCATATAAAAATATAAAGCTTTATTATAAAGGTAAATATATCAACAAATAGCAAAGTCTATACTACTGTAATGGTGGTGTATAAATCACTTTTTGGTCCTGGTTTAGAATTTAAAAGATAAAAACACTAAAATCATTGTAAGTATAAAACTATGTTAATGTATACAACATATAAAAAGTGTAATTTGTTACAATTATAACATAAAACAGAGGGGGATACAGAGATACAAAGTAATTTTATATGCCATTAAAGTTAATTGTCATCAATATAAAATAGATTGTTACAACTACAAGATGCTAAATGAATCTTTGTTGTAACCAAAAAGAAAAATACCTACTGAAAATATATAAAAGAATATGAGAAAGGAAACAAAACCTGTCACCACAATAAAATCAAAGGAAATCTGCAAGAGAAAAAGAGGAAAACAAACAAACAAACAAACCCACATACAGAAAGCAATGAACAAAATGCAATCTTAAATCCTTCTTTAATAGTAATTACTTTAAATGTAAATGGACTAAAGCCTCCAATCTGAAGACACAGAATGGCTGAATAAATTTAAAAAATAAAAACAAAGACAAGATCAATAATGCACTGACTATGAGAGATACAATTTATTTTTTTTAAGATTTTATTCATTTATTTGACAGACAGAGATCACAAGCAGGCAGAGAGGCAGGCAGAGAGAGAGAGAGAGGAGGAAGCAGGCTCCCCACTGAGCAGAGAGCCCAACGTGGGGCTCGATCCCAGGACCCTGAGATCATGACCTGAGCCGAAGGCAGAGCCTTTAACCCACTGAGCCACCCAGGCACCCCAAGAGATACAATTTAGATGTAAGGACACACATAGGCTGAAAGTGAAAGGGTAAAAAATAACCCATGCAAATAGTAGCCAAAAGAGAGCAAGAATGGCCATACTTACTTACATGAGAAAAAAAGAAATATTAAGAAAAAAAAGTAATTAAAAAGTACCTTGAGACGAATGAAAATTAAAACACAGCAAAACATAACACACCAAAACATATGGAGTGTAGCAAAAGTTGTACTAAGAGGGAAGTATGTAATGGTAAATGCCTACATTAAAAAAGAACAAAAGTCTCAAGTCAACAACTTAATGTTAAACATCAAGTAGCTAAAAGAACAGACTAAACAAAGTTAGCAGATGGAGGGGCACCTGGGTGGCTCAGTTGGTTAAACATCTGACTCTTTATTTCAGTTCAGTTCATGATCCCAAGGTCTTGGGATCAAGCCCTGCATTGGGCTCCCTGCTTGGTGGGGAATCTGCTTCTCCCCCTCCCTTGCCCCCCTACCATTCATTCTCTCTCTCTCTCAAATAAATAAATACAATCATTAGCAAAAAAGTTAGCAGATGGAAGTAAATGATAGTTATTAGAGCAGAAATAGAGAATACAAAAAGTAAGGAATAGGATTTCCTTTTAAAGATTAATAAAATAAATATATTCTTAGCTAGACAAAAACTGCAAAAAGACTCAAATAATCATAAATGAAAGAGGAGAAATCTGTGAACAAATATATGCTAACAAACAAATGTATAATCTAGAAGAATTGGACAAATTCCTACAATTTACCAACACTGACTCATGAAAAAATTAAAAATCTGAATAGGCCTAAAACTAGTAATGAAATTGAATCACTAATCAAACAGTTCTAAACAAAGAAAATTCCAGGACCTGTTGATATCACTGATGACTTCTACCACACATTGAACAAGAATTAACACCAACCCTTCTCAAATATGTCCAAACTGAAGAGGACAGAACACTTGCAAAGTCATTTAATGAAGCTAGTATAGCCTTGATTCCAAAACCGGAAAGCTATTAATATAAATAATAATAAAAAATAAATAAACAAATAAATAAAACATGAAAAACTATAAACACATATTACTGATGAATATTGTTGTAAAAATCTTCAACAAAATACTAGCAAACCAAATCTAATGGCACACTGAAAAGATGAATATTGTTCAAAAAATCCTCAACAAGGGCACCTGGGTGGCTCAGTGGGTTAAAGCCTCTGCCTTCAGCTCAGGTCGTGATCCCAGGGTCCTGGGATTGAGCCCCGCATCGGGCTCTCTTCTCAGCGGGAAGCCTGCCTTTTCCTCTCTCTCTCTCTTTAAAAAAAGAAAAAAAAAATCCTCAACAAAATACTAGCAAACCAAATCTAAAATCACACCACGATCAAGTGAGATTTATTCCTGGAATGCAAGGATGGTTCAACATACAGAAAAAAATCAATGTAATGTATCACATTAAGCAGATGGAGGAGAAAAACTACATGATTGTCTTAATTCAAAAGAAGCATTTGACGTAATTCAACACAATTTCATGATAAAAACCCTCAGCAAAGTAGTAATATAAGGAAAATTCCTCAACATAAAATATTAACCACAGAATTAGATAAGAAAAAGAAATAAAGAGACCCAAAATAGGAAAGGAAGAAGGAAAATTATCTCTGTAGATAACATGACCTCATGTGTAGAAAACCCTAAAGGTTCCACAATAAAACTGCTAGAACTAATAAATTCAGTAAAGTTGTATGATACCAAATAAACATGCAAAACTCAGTGGTATTTCCATGCATCTATTTCGTGGTTACTGTATAGAAATACAACTGATTTAATGATGAATACTCCAAAAAGAAAACTAAGAAAACAATCCACATACAATATCATGAGAAAGAATAAAATATTCAGAATTAAACAAGTTGGCCAAAGATTCATATTCTGGAAATTACAAAATACTGCTGAAACTATTGCTGAAATTTATGGATTAGAAAACTTAATATTGTGGAAATGCTCATACTACCCAAAGTGATATACATTCAATGCAATCCCTATCAGAATCATGGCATAAAAAAAATCCTGGGGCACCTGGGTGGCTCAGTCATTAAGTGTCTGCCTTTGGCTCAGGTCATGATCCCAGCATCCTGGGATTGAGCCCTGCATCAGGTTCCCTGCTCAGCGGGAAGTTTGCTTCTCCCTTTTTCACTTCCCCTGCTTGTCTTCCCCTCTCTCACAGTGTCTCTTTCTTTCAAATAAATAAAATCTTTAAAAGAAAATGCTAAGTTTTATATAGAATCTCAAAGGGCTCTAAACAGTGAAGAAAGATATTAGGGGAAAAAAGGGGGGTAATCTTTGACATGGGTGCCAAGAATACACAATGGGGATAGGATAGTGTCTTCAACAGATGGTGTTGGGAAATGTAGATAGTCATGTTCAAAAGAATGAAGTTGGATGCTTATCCTAAATCATATAAGAAAATTAACTCAAAAGAGGTTAAAGACCTAAAGGTGAGACTTGAAACTGTGAAACTCCTAGAAGGAATTAGGGGGAAGCTTCACAACAATGGATTGAACAGTGATTTCTTGGATATGACACCAGGAGCAGAAGTAATAATAGTAAAAAACACAAATACCACTACATCACTCTTGAAAACATAACCAGCAGAGTGAAAAGGCAACATCCAGAATGGGAGATAATATTTGCAAACCCTATTTTCCTAAAGAAAATATACAAATATCCAACAAATATATGAAAAGATTTTCAGGGTCACTGATTATCAGGGAAATGCAAATCAAAACCACAATGAGATAGCACCTCACATTCTTTAGGATGGCCACTACCAGGAAAAAAAAAATACCAATTATTAAAAAAGAGAAAGAAAATACCAAATATTGGCAAGGAATGAGAAGAAATTGGAATCTTTATGCACTGTTGGAAATGCTGTAAAATGGTATAACCATTGTAGAAAGTAATATGGAGTTCCTTCAAAAGAATTAAAAATAGAATTGTCATATGATACAGCAATCCCACTTCTGCATATGTATCTAAAAAAACTGAAGCAGGATCCTAAAGAGATATTTGCATATTCTTGTTAACTGCAGCATTATTCACAAAGCCCAAGAGGCAGAAACATCTTATATATCCATTGATGGATAAATGGGTAAACAAAATGTGCTACATACATGCAACATGTTGTTATTCTATCTTTAAAAAGAAGGAAATACTGTCACATGCTACAGGATAGATGAACTCTGAGGACATTAAAATAAGCCAGTCATGAAAAGAAACATTGTATGACTTCACCTACATGAGATATCTAATCAGTCAAACTCCTATAAACAGAGAGTAGAAAGTAGTAGTAGCCAGGGGCTGGGAGTAAAGGAAAAGGGCAGTGGTTGGTGTTTGATAGATATAGAGTTTTAGCTTGTTAAGATGAATAAGTTCTATATATCTGTTGTTCAATGGTGTGCAGTGTTCTTAACAATACTGTACTGGTCACTTAAAAATGGTAAAGATGCAGGGCACCTGGGTGGCTCAGTGGGTTAAAGCCTCTGCCTTCAGCTCGGGTGCTGGGATCGAGCCCCAAGTCGGGCTCTCTGCTCAACAGAGAGCCTGCTTCCTCCTCTCTCTCTCTGCCTGCCTCTCTGCCTACTTGTGATCTCTGTCAAATAAATAAATACAATCTTTTAAAAAAATGGTAAAGATGGCAAACTTTATATTGTGTGTTTTTTTGTTGTTGTTGTTTAACCACAATTAAAAAAACAAACAAACAAACCCTATAGATAGCATGGTTAAGCATAGGATGTTGTGAAAGCCACCAGAGAGGATAGGAATAAAGCCTAATAAGTATGATATAATGGAAACCAAAAGCAAAGAGTGTGTTGGAAATGATATGATTCCTGACTGCACTGAATGCTTCAGAAAGGTCAAGGAAGAGAAGGAAAAGAAAGTACCTGTGGGATTCATCAGCACAGAGGTCACTGAAGCCTTAGCAAGAATGGTTTCACTGAAACTAAGTAATGGGTTCAAATGGTGACAAGGGTGAGGATTTGACCATACAATTTATCATCTAATCATGAATACTCCTAAGAATGAAGAGGCTGCTAAAATTATTAATAGTTATATATTTTAAAAATATTTACTTAACATATCACACATTGATTTTATTGTAGTCATGCATCACTGAAACTCATCATTTGGCTGTTTCTGACTTGGGAATAAGGACATGGATGCAGGTTCTTTGGGAACCAAAATTTTTAGTCTTTGGGAAGGGAACAGTTGTTAGGAGACTTAGATCCTGCTCATTTTTTGTCTCTTCAGGCATAAAGACCTTCATAAAATGTAAGGTGAATGAATGTTTTCCCCTCTAATCTTTCTAGGCTGCAATGTCCTTATTTGGAGGTGGACTGGGACCAGACAAGGGGTGATTATAAATTCAGGGCAGATTGGAATGTGAGAGTAGGGTGATGAGACTTGAGAGAAGTAGCTACTGGAGCCACTGGGTAAAGTTGTATCTGTCATTTCCAGGAGCCGCTGAAGGGACAAACCCAAAGGCCCTGAATAACCACAAAACAATTCCTCTAGATGATCAAGGCCTGGAACAGTCTTTTCTTCAGGCTTCAAGAAGAGGTAAAAGGTGCAGCAACCTGGAGAGTAAGAGTTGATAGTTGGGGTGGAATTCCTCAGTTGGTCCTTTCCATGTCCAGCAGAGGAGTAATGGTTAGTGAACTTGGCCTTCAGGCTTCCTTAGGAAAGCCTTAGACTCATTCTGCTCTCCCAGATTGAACTCCCCATTAAAGTGTGGTCTGTCCATTGTACATGTTTTCACCACTGTTAGGCACTTCCATTAGAAGCTGGAATGTGAAGGTGTTGAAGTATGGCTCGAAGACGGGTATTTTATGATGTGAATAAATGGACAATTAAGACAGAAAAGAGCAAATTAAGAAATACAGAATATCCCTCAAAAAAGGATATGAAATCTTCTCACAACAATTGACTTATTTGATACAATTCCAGTTTCAATCACCATGGCATTTCTCTGAAGCGTGGTAAAATAGCTCTGAACTAAAGCAGAAGTATAAATAGATAAAATAGCACAAAAAATGTTAAACAATGCAAGCCATAGACACTAGCACTCTTTTATATATAAAAACTTGTTATATAGTCACAGCTTGATATTCTTACAGATTTCTTTGTCCTTGGTCACATGTTCCTTCTGCCAACTTATGGGCTTTTTATTTTTCATTTCTTTTAAGATTTTATTTTTAAGTCATCTCTACACCCAACATGGGACTTGAACTCACAATCTTGAGATCAAGAGTCACATGCTTCACTGTGGCTTTTTATTTTTTAATGTAACAAAAGAGGACATTGCTAATGGCTAAATAACTGCGTTAGCTAACACTGGCTTCAAAAATTCAGAGAAATGAGAGATGTCACTTCAAGATAAATCAGTCAGAAATGATTCACTGAAAAAGTAGAAATTAAGCCTGGTCTTCCATGATCCAAAGTTCAAAATGAGAGGAAAACAATGATCTCTCCCACACAAGAAATAAAGATGAAAATATTTCACCATAAGATCTGAATTAACCCAAAATTCAATTAAAAAAAAAAAAACAATAGCATAGACTAAGGTCCAGTGAGTAATCTTTCATTCACTTAAATTATCTTCACAGAGGATATACCATGTGTAAAATATGATACAAGCTATGGAATTTTATAGGAAAAATGGAAAAATGACCATGGAAATAATCCACAAAAAAATTGAAAGGGCCTAGACTTAATATGGTAAAACGATCTCCCTCCATATAAAAAAGTAGAGAAAAAAATTAGGTTTACCAGTTGTGGTAAGACCAGTTGTCATCTGCAAGTTTCCAAATGATAAGAAACTTAAGTCACCAGGCAAAAACAAACAACTTTGAGATTGTGGTATATTTACAGAATACAAATAAGAAGCAACAAAATGTCAGATGACTGTGCAAATGTGTGAATAATTCTCTTTCTATTGTCACAAAATCTGCTTCTTCACATGCTATACTTCCTCTGCTAGACATATATCATATATCTTCTTAATTGGGAACATTCTTCCCATGTTTGGAAAATTTCCTATAGCGTGATGTGTCCTTTCTGTCTCCCAGGAGTAGAAGCCACGCTTTTCCTTTCCCCAAAGTCTTTTTCTGTAGGTCTGAGACACGTGAATTAGGCTACAGCAATTGTCGACATCCATGTTAGAATTTTTGGAAGAAAGCAAACTGAGGAAGTACGTATCACCTGGAACTTATCTTTTGATGAGTCTGGTGGTGGGTGAAGGTATATGGTTTTGGGGGACCACCACTGGAGGCCTTCAGGGGCAAGTGCCAGCACCTTCAAAGGGAGTTACCATGCTTATTTATTTGACACAGAGAGAGCTAGAGACCACAAGCAGGGGTTGCTGCAGAGGGAGAGGGGGAAGTAGACTCCCCACTGAGCATGGGGCCCGATGCAAGACTCCATCCCAGGACCCTGCAGTCATGACTGAGACCAAGACAGCCACTTAACCAACTGAACCATCCAGGCAGCCCCCCTTAATAATTTTTTTTTGTTTTCACTTAAACTTGTTAGAGGAGATTCTATGTCTTGTAACTACAATATCTAACAGGTATACCAAAAGAGAACTGTAAATGGCCCGTGATCAATTCCTGTTACAAAAACTAGGGCATAGCCAGAGCTTCCATAATAATAATAATTTTATCTATTATAAGACTAAAATCTTCAGCATTCTAATGTCACAACTCAGAGATAGGAATACTGGCCCCTTACTGAATACTGCAAACTCTGCACTTAAAACTCTGCATTTAAAAAATAGAGGGAGGGAATAGCTTGGAGTCATGTAACCCTGGATTTGAATTCCACTTTTGACATTTAAGAGAGGCAAATTTGGGGGATTTGGGGCAAGTTACTCATTTACTGGGCCTGGATTTCCTTCTCCAAAAATGGGATAGCACCACCTTAGAGTTGTTGCAAGGGTTAGGAGATATTTGTACATCTAATACAGTGCATAGCTCAAAATAAATCCTTAGTAAATGTACACATTATAAATTCATAAGTAAAGCTGCACCTCAGTCCAAGGGAAATTTCTGACAGAAATCTTAAGCATAGACTGGGTTTCTTGGATAGTAGTGAACTTCTTTCATTGGCAGTATTTAAACATAGCCAAGACATTCATCTGAAAAATATTTTATAGATGGGATTGGAACATCAGATTTAGACTGGTTCATATAAAATCAAGGGTCCTCATAACACTTGGATTTTATTTATAATTCCAAGACTTAAGATGGTTGGTCTATTCTAATCAAGTGTTTCCTATGAGAACGAATGGCAGATTTTACCTATATGGATAATAAAGCAGAAAAAAAGATGCATTCAGTTTTTTCTCTGGATTCCTTCAACAGCAAATATTACCACTACTATGCTCCTTAAAATTTTGGCAGCTAGAAAAGTCAGAGCTTAGAGAGTCCTCAGATTCATGTCTTATGGGAGATAGTCTGACATGACCTCGTCTTCAAGGTTACAGGCTTCTTGCTAATGCTACAACCTGATGAAGCCTGATCTTCATGAAACAAAGCTATGTAGTTCTCTTAAACCCCACATATGTCATTCATAAGACTGATCTGTTGTAAAGAAGATAAATCTATCCTGGGAGATTGTTATATCCTTGACAAAAGAGAGTTCAGAATGTAAACATTTTTTTTTGATGTGTTAAGGGAATTGATAACAGAAGCAAAGTATCACAGAGATATGTGAGCTGATCACAGCACAGGGGGAAGAAGCATAGAATTTATGGTTTAAAAACCTGATTTTATTTCTTTTCTATTAAAAGATAATTTTCCCCCAAAAAAGAAAGATAAAAATCACAATTCTTGTGCAGGTACAAGAGTGAACACGTGTTAAGTATTCTATTTTACTCACTATGGAGAAAACTGGATAATCCAAAGGAGACCCCAAAGAACAAATATGTTTATAGATAAAGAATATTAAAATGAATGTGCAAATGAAAAGCAAACCTGGCATATTTCACAGACAAGAGAGAAATAAATTGAATTTCCACTGGACAGAATTTGCATGTCTATAGACAAGAATTACTTGCATTATCCATTATCTACAACCAGATAACCTAGAAATTATGCTCTAGACACTGTATAGTTTTCCACTGAAGTGCAAAATTTTCCCTTCACTTCCTGTGTCCTGATTAGCTGTGAGATCCTTAACGTGTCTTTTAGCATTTGATGAGCTTCAGTTTTTGTTTCCTTAATAAAACTCCACCTTGAAGGGTTATTACAAGAATCTAATGAAATGCTGTGTAGAACACACCCAGCGTTCTACCACTTCCCCCTCAAAACTTTTCATGATTTCACGGTAAGCCCTTTGGCATTTTCAATTGTCTACAATACTCGACAAACTGATGAAGTAGAGGAGAATTAACGTTGCTGTTTGGAATATATTAAGAACTCCTGATACGTGCTGTAACGTTATCATGACATGAGTCATCAGAGCATCATGCTGAGTGGAAGGAGTCAGACACAAAGTCAATCCACTTGTATGAGATTCTAGAACAGGAATATCTGCAGGGAGAGAAACACATGAGTGGTCATCAGAGGCCAGGGTATAGGGAGGAGGAAATTCATGAAAATGGGAGTGGAGTGTTTGGGGGCTTACAAAAATTCTCTACATCATCTTTGTGGTGAAATGTATTTGTTAAAACTCACTGAACTGTGCATTTACCATTGGTGAATTTTATTGTATGAAAATCGGACCTGAACAGAACTGAGTTTTTAAAAAGTACATGTGATTTGAATCTGTCTCCTTGAGCCATGTGAAAACACATATCCTGAGAATCGTCTTTCTCATTTTGTCCACATAAAGCGAAGTGTTTTGAGTTCTTGTTTCATGGGGTGATCAGTTTACCACCAGATGCCCTATCAATTTTATTAAATCGTATGTGATCATGGACAATTAACTCGAGGCCTTAATTCTACCAAATGGTAAAAGTGAAAAAGAAATTCTATTATCATTTGGGCCTCTGACCTCCCACTGTCAATAAGCATATCAACAAAGTTCAATAAGAATATATAATATTCTCCTTCAAAAAGGTGTCTATGGCTACTTTGTCAATAAAGTGAAGGTAGACCCACGTGGGTGAGTTCCTGCTGAGTAAGTGTTGTGCACGCATGAGTGCGTGTTTGGTTGTTATTTCGATATTTCTTTGTTTTATGTTGTTTTTCAGAGTATTTGTATTCTCATGGATGTTACCCAAATGGATAGAGTTTTTGTTATGAGTATAAAAAGCAGGGAGCAATCTAGCTTGATGTGAGGGTGCTGCATGTAAATTGGAAGGCTCTTCCCACAGAGCTTCCTTTGCCTTTTGAGAGCCCAGCATTTCCCTCTTGGTTATTAGCAGCAACTGTCTTTGGCTTGATCCCAGGTGCAGAAAACAGATGACTAGGCCTGACAACATTTCCATTTCCTCAGTAAGGATCATTTATGAAGTGCCTTTAATCATTTATGAGTACGTTTCATTTGCTGTTTGCAGCAAACAGTTTGACTCCACTGGGTTTGACAGCTTTCCCACGTTCCGAAAACAGCTGCAATAATAGTCTTGACAATGTCATTTACAAATGAGGCGCAGGCGGTACGAACAAAGCGACCGATACACTCTAAGTGATATGATAATGGAATGGCAAGCTGTATGGAAAACAAGATCGAAATGAGATTGTATCACCCTGTAGAGGAGGTACATTCCTAGACAGAAAAGGATTGCTAAAATGCATCACTTTTTAATCATGTAAACACCAAGCCCACCACGTTTTCTGACATGGTGGCTCTGGAACATGTGGGGGTGCTTCACCTCTTCCCCTGATGGCTGCGGCCCATTCCCACCACCCACTATAAATCTGCCCCATTACATTGTTTCTCCAACCAGATTTTGAGATTCCCGAAAGCAAAGTTTTCTCTGTTATCTGTTTCTATTTCCACTGTCTAGGATGGTGTTTTATACTTACCATAGGATCAGTTCATCTCTGATTATATGGTTACTACCTATTCTTTCTTTAGATCAATAAGCTTTTAAAAATTATATTCATATGGACAAATTTCTTCAAAGGGATAAATATATGTATCTACACATATACATATATGAACGTGTGTGTGTGTGTGTCTGTGTGTGTGTGTGTTACGTATAGCTTTGGAACATAAATACATTATGGGATGGTTTTGAAGTGTGGGATTTGATGTGCATAAACTTTTTTGCTTAACATAGTGAATTTGAAAGAAATACATTAGTTATTTGGAATCATCTGGCCTGAAGGATTTATCATCACCATTGAAATAGGTCATATGAGTGAAAAACTACAGCTTTAGCATGCCTTCAATATGATTTTTTTAAAGAAATAGGCTTTATTATTTTAGAGCAGTTTTAGGTTCCCAGAAAAACTGGGAGGAAAGTATAGAGGTTACTCATATACTTGCTGCCTCTATAGAAACACAGCTTACTGCACTGTCAACATCCCGTGCCAGAGAGGTATATTTTCTATGACCAATGAAGTTACACTGACACATCACGATGACCCAAAGTCCATGGCTTCCCCTAGGGCTTACTCTTCATGGCACATTCTATGGGTTTTGAGAAATATATAATGGCATGTGGTATCATCCGTCATTATAGTTTCATACAGAAAAAACTTCACTGCCTTAAAAATCTTTTATCCTCTGCCTATTCATTCCTCCCTCACCAACAACAGTGGTAGCCACTGATCCTCTGTCTCCATGATTTTGTCATTTTCAGAATCATACTTAGAATCACAGAATAAGTAGCCTTATCAGATTGGCTTATTTTACTGAGTAGTATGTACATAAGTTTCCTCTAAGTCATTTCATGGCTCAATAACTTATTTCTTTGGGTACAGAGTAATATTCCATAGTCTGATGTACCACAATTTATCCATTTGCCTACTCAGGATATCTTGGTTGCTTCCAAGTTTTGACAATTGTCAATAAGGCTTCAATAAGCACCCATGTGTAGGTTTCTGTGTGGGCATACATTTTCAATTCCTTTGGGCAAATACCGAAGAGTGGAATTGCTGGATTATATGGTAAACACCAGGCATTTTTTTTGTATGATAGGCGTGTTATATTTTTTCTTATGATTTTGTTTTCTATTTCATATGATGAACTTTAATGCTAAAGTATGTAAATCCAGTGTCTGATAAAACTGGAATAAAAAAATCAGTTATGGGCACCTGGGTGGCTCAGTCAGTTAAGCTTCTGCCTTCAGCTCAGGTCATGATCCCAGCGTCCTGGGATTGAAAGCCTTGAGTCAGGCTCTCTCCTCAGCAGGGAGTCTGCTTCTCCCTCTGCCCCTCCCTCTGCTTGTGTTCATGCTCTCTCTCTCAAAAATAAATGAATAAAATCTTTAAAAAACTAAAACTAAAAATAAATCACTTATACTTTATTCTTTTTTTTTTAAGATTTTATTTATTTATTTGACAGAGATCACAAGTAGGCAAAGAGGCAGGCAGAGAGAGAGGGGGGAAGCAGGCTCCCGGCTGAGCAGAGAGCCTGATGCGGGGCTCAATCCCAGGACCCTGAGATCACGACCTGAGCCGAAGGCAGAGGCTTTAACCCATTGAGCCACCCAGGCGCCCCATAGTTTATTCTGAAAATACATTTCTAGTATCTGTTCCAACTTGTAGTAATGCCTTTTGACTTTCTTATCCCAAATAGCTACATCTAAAAAAACTCTCTTTAAAGTGATTTATTACAAGAGCATATAGAGTAACTGAAGTAGAAAATAATATCAAAAATCATACCAATTTAATAAATGATACAAAATGTCTATATATAACACATTTAAACACATTGAAGATTACCACACTGTGCTATTTTAGTAACTGTATAAAACATTCTGGAGTTCAATATTTTATACCAAAGACTCTTATGATTTCATCTTAATACTCTATAATTACATACTTCCATTTTGTGAAATATTTCTTTATTAAAAACACCATTTGCTGAGTGTTTACTTTATGTCAGGTAGTGATCCAAAAATTCAAATACACTACCTTACTGACTGCACACAACTCTTAGGTGAATACATCATCTCCATTGTACAGATGAAAAGACTGAGGGACTTTGGACAGTAAATAACTTGCCCAGTGCTATACATTTATTAGGCGGTAGACCTAGGAATTGAACTCAGACCATTTAGATCCATTACCCTTGACCTTACCTCTATACTAAATATATTCTCATTGCCTTATGAGTACATGTTAGATGTTGCCCTAGTGTTGTTTAATGAGATGGAGTCACAGTAAAAAATAAATTGGCCTTAATTAGAAAAGTGTGGGAAAACATCTAAAATACCATAGTCAGTGAAAAACAAAATGGTCCTAAATCCTATGTTTTGTGTCCATTTAACAACCTATATGAATGAGAATTAAAACTAGATTATGTGGGGAAAAAAAAAACAAACTAGATTATGTGGAAAAAGAAAAACTGCTTTCTTGGAATTGTGACAAAAGGGCCTTTTTCTTTTTTCAGACTGATATTTAAGCTGTTTTATCATCTTTTCAATAAAAAATAGCATTAGGTCTCTCAGACCTAATTCACAGGAATTTCTGACAAAAAATACACATTGATGCCTTTGAAATTCTAAAAAATGTTTTTCTGTCTTCCACTTAAGTATGGAAGGGTGTTCTTACATGTCTTAGGAGTGCATTGTTTTCATTTTTATACATTTTCTACTTTCAATTTTTTAGATTCTTCAAATCAGATCAATTGGTGGACTAAGGCCAAGGGCAGAGAATGATCTATCTTGCTCCTTGTGCCATTCCCAGTACTATAGAACTCAACACATCGTAGAATTTTCATAAACAATTATAGAGTTGCTTGATTAACTACAAAGAAATGAAATATTTTCTACAAATAATGACCTCCTGACATTGAAGGGAAATATCAAGGTCATGTAGAATGATTTTTAGTAAGAGAGCTGACTCTAGATTCCAGATTGTGTGATCCCAGCTCCGGCTGAACACAGTGAGGAGAGCAGGCACTTTGGAATCAACCACACCTTGGCAAGACTTCTCATCCCTTTCAGCCTTGGACGCTCCCAGCTCTCAAATGAGACAAATACCCTAACTCACCGAGCAGTGGTAAATGAAAGGATGCAGAGGTAGTGCCTCGTAAAGTACCTGGAAAAATTCATCGTTTTTCTTCCATTACTGCATGACCCACATCTCCACACAACCTCATTAGAGGTAGAGATTTTTCTGAGTTAGATAGGGAAATGAAATAAAAGGTTTTTAAGTGAAGGTATATTTGAAATGAAAGAAGACACAGAGAATCAGTGCTGTGCCCAAATCATAATGCAACATACAGAGGCTTTCTAAACACAGCTCCTGACTTCCAGCACAAAAAGAAAAAAAGGAAAAAAAAAAAAAAAAAAGGTATGCTGCCCTTTGCAACAGGGTGTTCCTCTCTAGCCACAAGTTTGGACAGATTTCTCCTCCTTACAAATGTGCCAACTGCTTTAGGCAAATTTCTCCACTTAAGCAGGACATTCATCGACAGACTTGCAGAAAATAATAATGCCATCCTTCATTAGAATGTCGGGCTATTCACTAAATAACTCTGAAGTGCTTTGAAAATATTAAGCACAGCATAAATGTTAAGAAATAGTAATTACAAGGACACTGGTTGTAATTGGAGTCAGCTTTTAAATCTAGAAGGGAAAGATCATGATTATAAACTATTATCATCCAGTAAGTTCATTTAAATCCTCCATTGTCAAAATCTGTGGTGAGTTCTATAATAAGAACAGAGGATAATAAAAGTAAAAACTGAAGGACTCAGAAAAGTTGAGGAAATTAATATTCCGGGCTACGTGGCACAAATGAAAAGCTATAGATTGAGGTAGGGAGTGGTGCAGATGTGGTTTTAAGCTAGGACCCTGTTCGCTTAGTTATTCATTCGCATTTATTTAAGAGATAAGACCTATGTCTCAGGCACTATGTTACCTGCTGGGTACATGATAATCAATAAAGTAGATCCATTCAATGCCTTCCCAGAGCTCCCATGATTAGATGGAGCTATTGGCTCTAACTTTGCCTTGTTAGTCTTCAATTTCTCTGGTGTCTAATGGAGACAATTCTTTTCTCTATCCATTTCACAGAGATGATATTGGATAAATACAGGTAACAAATATAAGAAATGCTTGAAAAATAATAAAAAGTAAAATTAAAAAAGGATCACTATCATATGGTAATTTTGCAATGGAACAAAAGCATGGGCATGGATATTTGAGACTGGAATTCTTCCTTTGTCAGGGACTAGTGCAAGAAGCCAATGAATGTGAGTTTTTATATTCTCTCTCTTCTACTCTTTGTTTTGTATTCTGTTTAGAAAAGGTTATAATTTTGTTTCTTCATTCTCCAAAAATAAAACTCAGTGCAGATCTGGATCTTAAAATAAATTACAGAGTGGATCAAAACTCCAAATAAACATAAAATGAAGCAAACCAGTATCTGACTGGGTTCAATAAAGGAAAGGACTCATTAATATCTGATCTAATCACATATATATACATTTTGTATTGCTTTTGATTTGGATTCCAAAAACCACGAGCCTTTAGAGAGGCAAAGGTGAAAAAAGAAACTTCAGGAAAGCTAAATGGTATTTGGTAATATCTATAAGGAATTATTAAGGAAATATTTGGAATACTTCACCCAGTGGGTTTATTATTAAGAACAGTAATCACAGTGTCCCTCAACTTTGGCCATGGAGTCTCCTCAAGAAAAGTCAGCATTCTTGAGGATACTTCATGTAACAATCTGATTGTATTACACTGAGGAAAACTCTTATGATTTGTACTCCACTAAGGGACTGTTTAAAAATTCTCTGACATCAAATATAGTATTGCATGTAATATATCCTTCTCATGTCACAAGCAAAATTTTGAGGTCCCAGAATAAACTGTATATTTGACCTATCTCCCATCCCACCCTTAAGACTACCTCTGTGTTGATATTAAATCCTGCCAGAAATGCTTAAATTCAAAATAGCTATTTATACATGCAATATATACATATAAATAGCTAACACGGCAACAGTGATAATCCCACATTAACTTCCAATTAGATTTACATTTCAATTTTAGGAGGAAATGGCAGGCAGTTGGGAAATGCAATCCACACAAATAGAAATGGAAAGGATACCACATAAAACCATAATTACATGACTTAAGAAATATCTTTTCCCTGCATTCAAGGAAATTATGGGATGTTGCAGGTGATTATCAGTTTATGATCTAAACCTGCAATCTGTCCCTTTGTGTTTTCTCATTCTCCAGGCAGCATGGAATTTAAGCAAGGGGAAGGGTAGCAAAGAAAGAACTGCTGAGTTGTCAAAACAGCAAAGTGGTAGATATTCAGAGACTCCAAAATTAAAAAGTATTAAACATTCATTTGATTATTACCTCTAACTTTCCCTCGTTAGCAATAAATGCAGTAAAATGTACCTGAAAGTATTTAAAACAACTAAAGTAATGTACATACACTTGGTTTCTTTTTAAAACAAATCAACAGGCACACACACACACACACACACACAATTCATCCACTAAATATAGTAGAGAATGTGTATCATACTGTATGCACATCTTAGTATTGTGAACAGGCCAAGATTATCAGAAAATAGACAAATATTTATTCCAGAAATTTGAATTCTAAGTTTCCACTGCTATGTGCTGAGGGGCAACAGAGTATAAAGAACATAGCAAGAAATTTTACAACTAAGGATTATTCATTTTGGGGGAAGAGAGAGTAGTGAAGAGATGGCTCTTTCACTGTAATTGAGTCTCAGTGAAATGCTGAGCATGAATGTGTGACTTGTTAATGGTTGAGAACTGGGCCTTTTAGAATGAAGCACATAAGTGTTTCAATTATCCAACAACTACTAATGTGTATTATCTGTAAGCTCTGAAGCTAAGTGTTTTAAATATATCATCTTATTCTTTCTCTCTGAATGTGCTAGTTGATTTTGCCATTTCAGGTTGAAACGAAATTTAAAAATATAACTCATCATAATCGAAATAAAAGAGCATTTATTAGATTTATCAGAATAGTGGATGGACAAGAGAGCAATAGAGCACAGTGTTTTATAGCATAGAACAATACAGCAACATAGCATGGTGATCAAAAATACACATTCTGAGGTCAGCTGGACCTGAGTTTAAAGCTGTCACCGATTTTTGTGACTCTACTTATCCTCATGGTACCTCAATGTCCTCTTTTATGAAAAGCTATGACTATCTGACTAATACACATGTAGTAACAGTTTAATGAAGCAATATTTATAAAATACTTAGCAAAGAATTGGAAACATAAGGGCTAGAATATAGTAGTTGTTATTACTATAACAAAAGATGTTGCTGTTTTTGAAATTTAACATGCTCACATGTTCAGTGTATTAATCAAAGACCCTTAAAATCTGTGAACATTCTTACCTGCCATAGTTAGGGGGTCCATATCATCCGTCTAATGGAGTAAAGACATACATAGGGATCCACGCTCTGGCTACAACTGGTCAAATAATAGGCAGACTTCATCTTCTTAAACATGGCAATTTCTTTTGGATGACTTTTAATGTCCTAGAGTTCACAGGAGACATGCTGCCATATAGGATTAGTCCTTCCTACATGGCCTTTGGTGGATTTGTGTTTGTTCCTCCCGTTTCCAAATGGTCAGCTCTGTTACCAACTGAAAAGAAAAATATGAGATAATTTGGAATTATTACTGTCTGACATTGATATGGAAAAGTTCTCAAGAGGGAATTGGATAAAGAATAGGAAAGTTGAGCAAAAATAGATATCCTTCTCAAACCCTCACCAACATTTTCAGGAATTGCAGAAAATGTGATGTGAAAACAGAAGGTCATTAAACCTGTGGGAAACAAGAATGCAACCCATCTGCAGATTAGAAACAAAAAAACAAAACAAAATTAAAAAAAAAACAATTAGGAATATCAGGAATCTCTGAAGATGTGGGATAAGCAGAGGAGGGTGGCTACAAAAGTTGTGATTTGATCAACAGGTGTCTCAAATTCAGAGATAGAAGATAGTTTGGTAGGAAGGGCTCTGGGGCAATTATTCTGGCATTCAATGTTAATGGACAAAATATTTTTCATATACTGGGATGGTTCCTACATGATACCTTGGCCTCTATGCTAGCAGTGAATATTAGAACTACTTACCCTCAGGGCAGAAGAGTAAGTGTAGGTTTTGGAGACAGAGTAGCAGGTCAGTCTTCCAAGAAATGAGGGGGAAACATAAGCATGATAAAAAAATGCCCAAACCTACTGGTAATGGTACAAGTCTATTGGCTGCACATAAACTCCCTTCTATGGAGTCCACAGAAGTAATCTTTGAAAATGCATGCACAGACAGGCTAAAAGAGAGTCTCTAATAGAAAGATGAACATACAGGGGCACTTGGGTGTCTCATCCAGTTAAGCATCTGCCTTCTGGGTTGTGATCTTAGATTTCTGGGCTTGACCCCGTATCAGGCTCCCTGCTCAGCAGGGAAGCTGCTTCTCTCTCTCCCTCTGCCTGCTGCTCTCTCTCTGCTTGTGCTCTCTCTTTCTTTCTCTCAAATAAATAAATAAAATCTTAAAAAAAAAAAGAAAGATGAACATACAAACAGAAATCACCAGATATTAACAAAAGAGTGTTTAAGAAAAGCAATAGTGCCTGGGTGGCTCAGTCAGGTTAAGTGGCCAAATCTTGGTTTTGGCTCAGGTCTTGATCTCAGGGTCCTGGGATGGAGCCCTGCATTGGACTCAGCAAGGAGTCTGCTTGAGAATTTTCTTTCCCTCTGCCCAGCCCCCACTCCCTGTTCACACACATTTTCTAAAATAAATAAATCTTAAAAAAAAAAAAAAAAAGGGGCGCCTGGGTGGCTCAGTGGGTAAAAGCCTCTGCCTTCGGCTCGGTCATGATCCCACGGTCCTGGGATTGAGCCCCACATCGGGCTCTCTGCTCAGCAGGGAGCCTGCTTCCCTTCCTCTCTCTCTGCCTGCCTCTCTGCCTACCTATAATCCCTGTCTGTCAAATAAATAAATAAAATATTTAAAAAACAAAAACAAACAAACAAAAAAAATAAAGAAAAACATGAGCCAAGTTACCTCCTTGCCAAAAATTACAAATGGGTAAATAATTATTATTAAGAAATAGAAGAGTTCACAATATATAATCAGTATTTCTGAAGTTATAAGGTATTATATCCCAGAAATAAGAACAGATTATTTTGAAAAAAAAAATGAGTTAAAACTCTTACAAATGAAAATTATTACCAGTGAAGGAAAAGAAAAGAATGGACAGAACTGAAAAATAGTAAGCAGTCATTAACTCAAGAGCTTACCACAAAAGAGGTACCCAAAAAATATAAAAGTAAAATATGAAAAATATGCAAGGCGATTAAAAAGTAGAAAACAAGGAAATCTATCCTTTATTCAGTATATGCAGCATAAGAATGGTATATTTTTAGGATAGGCTAGCATATGAGAACAAATACAGTTCAGCATTTTGGTGGTAAAATAAAGGAGAAGGTTATTTCTTACTCAAATTTTCCAAGCCATGTGGTATTCTGGTTGGTAACAGTGGAGGGTTCTTCATGTGTTCATTTAGTGAACCAGGTGGGCAGGACCACACTTGGCATCACCAGAAGCCCAGGGAAGGGAAGAATGCCAGCAAAAAATGCATACAGGTGCCATATATGATTGCTATTCCTTCAATTTTAGAATGGGTACATATCTTTGCAGCTCACATTCCACTGGAAAGAACTTACCCTCATAGTCACACTCCACTGGAAGAAAGACTAGGGAATGAATCTGACCAGCTCTGTCACAGAATAGAAGACAAAATGCTAAGAACTGGTGGAATAATATTGCCTGTCATTTAATAAGAAATAAAAACAAAGACTTCATGCTGAGTCATGCTGAGACCATTGAGTATAAAACATAATGAATACAAACCAGAACATGCATATTTAAGTGAAATTTTAAAATATATTGAGATATTTCATGTTAAAAATAATAAAACATTGTCTATGAATTTCTGTAAGAAAACGCTTTGAATCTAGAATTCTGCACCAGTCCAAAATTGGATTCATATTGAAGAAGAAACTAACAGAATTTTGGCAGGGCAAGAACTAGGAAACCCTGTTATTTATAAACAGTTTATGAGTTAATTACTAGGTATAGTTCAGAAAAGTGTAAAAAAAAATCAGTATAAAAAGGTAAAAGATGGGGCACATGGGTAGCTCAGTAGGTTAAAGCTTCTGCCTTCGGCTCAGGTCCTGGGATAGAGCCCCAGGCCGGCTCTCTGTTCAGCAGGGATCCTGCTTCCACCTCTCTTTTTGCCTGCCTCTCTGTCTACTTGTGATCTCTTTCTGTCAAATAAATAAATAAAATCTTAAAAAATAAATAAATAATAAAAGGGTAAAAGAAACTGGCAAATAAGTTTTTAAAAGCAAAAGAATATTATTCTAAAAATATGAAATTGTACATTAATGTGGGATTTGATAAAGATGAATTATCTGACTCAAGGGATGCTTCTTATAGGAGAATTGCACATAAAGAGTATATATTTAATATTAAAAGTGGAATTCTCTGTTAATGTAAAGTATTATATAAATTCTGTTAAATGTTAACAAAATAGTTAAAGTAAATTAGATTTTCAGAAAAGAAGGGGTGGTGAAGAAGATAAAAGATCTATTGCACACATGCACCAAATGAAAAGAAGGAAGTTAAGAACAAAACCTTAGGATGTACCATCATTCAGAAGGAGGGTTTCTGATGCAAGGGATAGACTCATGGAACTAAGTCAGGGAGCTCATTTAAGTCTTAATAAACACATTACAGGGAGAAATAAAGCTGTGGAACTCTGGAGTGTTGTTGGGAGGGGAGTTGAGGAAATCTGAAAGTACAGATAAAATTTTCTTTTTTTTTTAAATTAAGATAAGGGTTGGGTCAGTTGGTTAAGCATCTACGTTCAGCTCAGGTCATGATCTCAGGGTCCTGGGAACAAGCCCAGAGCTAGACTCTCTACTCAGCTGCGTGTCTGCTTTTCCCTCTGCTTCTCCCCCTCCCCCATGCTCGTGCTCACTCTCTCTTTCAAATGAATGAATAAAATCTTTTAAAAAAGAAAAATAAATAAAAGCAAGCTAAGGATTAAAAAAAGACATAAATAGAATTTAGCACAGTATCTGGCATATATTAACAGCAAATACTCAATAGATGTTATACATTTCTTAAAAAGTGATTCTTTTTAAATTTATTTTCAATTTTTTAATGGAAATAGAGTTGAGATAGAGCACTGTATTGGCTTTAGGTGTAAAGCATAATGATTTGATATATACCACACATAGCTACAAATTTATTTTTCTTGTGATAATAACACCTAAGATTTAGTCCCTTAGCAAATTTCAAATATGCAATAGAGTATTGTTAACTACAGTTGCCATGCTGTAAATTAAATTCCTAGTACTTATTTTGGTGAACCCTACCCTCTACTTCTGGCAAACATCAATCTGTTCTCTATATGTATGAGTTCATTTTTTTTGATTACACATATAAGTGGTATCATACAGTTGTTATCTTGGTCTGACATTTCACTGAGCATGATGTCCTCAAGTTCCTTCCATATTGCTGTAAATGGCAGGAATTCCTTCTTCTTTATGGCTGATTACTATAAAATATTCCACTGTGTGCGTATGTATTTGTGTGTGTGTGTGAATGTATGCGTGTATGTGTCGCATTTTCTTTATGCATTTATCCATCAAAGGACACTTATGTTGTTTCCATATCTTGGCTAGTGTAAATAATGCTGCAATGAACATGGAGGTGCATTTTTTTTGAATTATGTTTTTTATTTTCTTCCGATAAATACACAGAAATTGAATTGCTGGATCATATGATATTTCTATTTTAAAATTTTTAAGGAACCTCCATATTGTGTTCTACAGTGGCTGCATCAATTTATTTCCCCACCAACAATGCACAAGGGTTCCCCTTTTTCCACATCCTCATCAACAAGTGTTATTTTCTTTTTGAAAATGGCCATTCCAGCAGGTGTGAGGTAATATCTTATTGTAGTTTTGACTTGAATTTCCCTGATGATTTTTGATGTTGAGCACCTTCTCATGTATCTGTTAGCCATATATGTGTCTTTGCAAAAATATCTACTCCAATCTATCCACTTTTAATGAGTATTTTTCTATTGAGTTGTGTGAGTTCTTTATATATTTTAGGTATTAACCCTTTATCAAATATGATTTGCAAATTTTTCTCTATTCCATAGGTTGACTTTGCATCTGTTGATGATTTCCTTTGACTCTCTCTCTGCCTCTGCCCCTCTCACATAAATAATAAACAAATAAATAGCTCTGTTAATTTTTATTTTTTTGCCTAATAATTTTGTGTCAAATTCAAAAAAATCATTGCCAAAGCTTCTATCAAGGAGTTCACCCTCTATGATGCTTTCTACATCCAAGGAAATCATCAAGCGAATGAAAAGTCAACTAAAAAGGTTTTTAGTTAAATAGCCCCTTGTTGGGGTGTATGGGTGGCACACTTGATTAAGCATCTCACTCTTGGTTTTGGCCCAGATCATGATCTCAGGGTTGTGGGATCAGGCCCTATGATGAGCTCCATGCTCAGCACAGACTCTACTAGAGATTCTCTCCCCCCTGCCTCTTCCCAAATAAATAAATAAATAAATCTTTAAGTAGACCCTGTTTATTTTTGCTCTTTTGTCTAATGCTTTTGTGTCAAATCCAAAAAAATGTTGCCAAACTGACGTCAAGGAGTTTACCCCATATGTTGCCTTCTAGGAGTTTTATGATTTCCAATCTTCTGTTCATGTCTTTAGTCCACTTAAAGTTTGGTTAGTATGTGGTATAAGATAGGGTCCAGTTTCATTCTTTTACATGTGACTATCTAGTTTTTCCAGAAACGTTTTTCAAAGAGACTATTCTTTCCTCTTTGTATATGATTGGTTCCATACATACATAAGCTTATTCTATTCTGTTTCATTGATCTATGTGTCTGTTTTTCTGCCAATATCATACTGTTTTGATTACTATAACTTTGTAGTATCATTTGAAATGAGGAAATGTGATGTCTCCAGCTTTATTCTTTCTCAAGATCACTTTGAATATTCAGGAACTTTTTTGTGATTCCATACAAATTTCAGGGCTGTTTTTCTATTTCTGTGCAAAATGCCATTGGATTTTTGATAAGGATTGCATTGAACCTATAGATTGTTTTGGCTAGTATGGATATTTTAACAATATTCATTCTTCCAATCCATAAGGATGCAATATATTTTCATTTATTGGTGTCTCCCTCAATTTCTTTCATCACTGTCTTATAGATTTCAGTGTCTTTTACCACTTTGGTTAAATTTATTCCTGGATAGTCTTTTTAATGCAATTGTAAAATGGGACTGATTTATTGATTTCCCTTTCTGAGATTTTGTTATTAGTGTTTAAAATGCAATAAAATTCAATGTATTATCTTCATATTCTTCAACTTTACAGAATTCATCTATTCCAACAGTTTTTTGGTGGAGTCATTGAGGTTTTTCTATACATAATATTATGTTAATTGCAAATAGTGTCAGTTTTACTTATTCCTTTCTGATTTGCATGCCTCTAACTTTTTTTTTCTTACCTCATTACTCTGGCTAGGTCTTCCATTATCATGTTAAATAAAAGTGGTAAGAATAGCATCCTTGTCTTGTTCTTGATCTTAAAAAAAATCTAACATTTGAGTATAATGTTAGCTTGTTATATATGGCCTTTATTATATCAAGGTGCATTATTTCTGTATCTACTTTATTGAGAGGTCATTGTTTTTAATCATAGAAGGATGTTAGATATTGTTACTATGACATATATTTACTGATTTGCATATATTTAACTATCTTTGCATCCCAGGAATAAATCCCATTTGATCATGCTGTATGACCTTTAAATGTGTTGTTGTATTTGGTTTGCTAATATTCTGCTCAGGATTTTCATACCAGGGATATTTCTGTTCATCGGGGATATTGGCTTGTAAATTTCTCTTCACATACTGTTCTTTCCTGGTTTCAGTATCACAGTAATATTGACCTTTTAAAAATGAGTTTGAGGCGGGGCACCTGGGTGGATCAGTCAGTTGAGCAGCTGCCTTTGGCTTCGGTCATAATCCCAGGGTCCTGGGATTGAGCTCCACACCAGACTCCCTGCTCAGTGGAGAGCCTGCCTTTCCCTCTACCTCTCCCTGTCTGCTACTCTACTACTAGTGCTCTCTCTCTATCTCTCTGTCCAATAAATAAATAAAACCTTTAAAAAATAAAAATAAATAAGAAGAATTAGTATCAATTATTCTTTAAAAGTTTAGTAGAGGGGCACCTGGGTGGCTCAGTGGGTTAAAGCCTCTGCCTTCAGCTCGGGTCATGATCTCAGGGTCCTGGGATCAAGCCCCACATCGGGCTCCCTGCTCATTGGGGAGCTTGCTTCCCCCCATCCCCACCTGCCTCTCTGCCTACTTGTGATCTCTGTCAAATAAATAAATAAAATCTTAAAAAAAAAAAAAGGTTTAGTAGAATTCGGGGCACCTGGGTATCTTAGTTAAGCATCTGACTCTTGAATTTGGTTCAGGTGGTGATCTGAGGATCATGAGATCAAGCCCTGGGTCATGAGATTGAGCCTTGAGTCAGGCTCTCTGCTGAGCCTGGAGCTTTCAGAGGATCTTTCTCCCTCTTCTCCCCATTTCACACACACTCACATGCATTTTCTCTCTCTCTCTCTCTCTCTCTCTCAAGGAAAAAAAAATATTAGAGTTCACCAGTGACACCATCTGCCAACTGGTCCTGGACTTTTACCAGTTGGGGCATTTTGAATACTGATTCAATCCCCTTATTCATAATTGGTCTATTCAGATTTTCTGTTTCTTCATGATTTAGTCTTGAGATTTTCTGTATTTCTGAGAATTTATCCATTTCATCTAGGTTATCCAATTTATTGGTGAGTAGTTGTGCATAGTTTCTTATGATACTTAGTAGTTCTAATGTCTCTTTTTCTTTTCTTTTTTCCTTTTTCTTTTTAAAAAAATTATTTATTAAATTTACACTGAGAGAGAGAGAGAGCACATGCAGGCAGAATAGCAGAAGGAAGGAGAGGGACAGTCGGCTTCCCTGCCCAGTGGGAGGGGCTGAATGAGGCCCTAATGAGGGACTCAAACCCAGCCCTGGGGTCATGACCTAGGCAGAAGGTAGATGTCCAACCAACTGAGCCAACCAGATACTCCTCCTTTTTCTTCTCTGCTTTTATTTATTTGAGTCCTCACTTTGTCTTAGTGTAGATAAAGGTTTTCACAATAGCAATATGTATATTCATATTATATATAAAACCTGACTAATAAAATGGGCTAAGGAACTGAATAAACATTATTTCAAAGACAAATACTGTGTTACTTATATATAGAATCATTAAAAAAAAAAGTGTTGAACTCATAGAAACAGAGAGTAGAAAAGTGATCGCTGTAAGGAAAATAGAGAGAGATTGGTAAAAGGGCACAAACTTTCAATTGTAAGAGAAGTAGGTTCTGATGATGTACATGTACAGCATGGTGGGTAGGTTCTGATGATGTACATGTACAGCATGGTGGGTATAGTTGATAATTGTATAATTGAAATTTAGTAAGAAAACATATCTTAAATGTTCTCACACACAACGTTATCTATTTGAGGGCTGAATATATTAACTTGATGAGAATCCTTTACAATCAAATCATCACATTGTATAATTTAAATATATTCAATTTTTTCAATTATATTTTAATAAAGCTGAAAACAATAAAAGTAGCAAAATTGACAAGAATTTTTAAAACAGTTGTGTCTAGGGGGGAGTCAAGATGGCGGAGAAGTAGCAGGCTGGGACTACACCAGGTAGCAGGAGACCAGCTAGATAGCTTATCAAACCATTGTGAACACCTACAAATCCAACAGGAGATCGAAGAGAAGAAAAACAACAATTCTAGAAACAGAAAATCGACCACTTTCTGAAAGGTAGGGCAAGCGGAGAACTGAATCCAAAGCGATGGGAAGATAAACCGTGGTGGGAGGGGCCGGCTCCCGACAAGCGGCGGAACAATGGAGCACAAAATCAGGACTTCTAAAAGTCTCTCCACTGAGGTACATCGCTCCAGAGGCTAAACCGGGGTGAAGCCCACGCGGGGACAGCATGGCTACAGGTCCCACGGGGTCACAGAAGGATTGGGGGTGTCTGACTGTCACAGAGCTTCCAGCTATTAGAGTGGGGAAACCAGCTACAGAGACAAAACCAAGGAGTGAGCTCTCAACTCTGGGTTACTTGAACTGGTCACAGGCTTCATGAGCTTGGAGCGCAGCCTGAGACCAGGGAGAAGAGAGTGATCGAGCACTTTTCTCCAAGCACGGCCAGAGGCCAGGGAGACAGAGTGACTAAGCACTTTTCTCTGAGGGCGCACTGAGGAGTGGGACCCTGAGCTCTCAGCTCCTCTGAGCCGGAGATTGGGAGGCTACCATTGCCATTCCCATCCTCCAGAACTCTGCAGAAGCGTTCAGGGAACAAGAGCTCCTGAAAGGGAATTACTTAGCCTGGCCCCTGGTAAGGGTGGGGCAATTCTGCCTCGGGCAAAGGCACTTGAGAATCATTACAACAGGCCCCTCCCCCAGAAGATAAAGAAATCCTCCCAAGACCAAGTTCACTCACCAAGGAAAACAGCGAAATTCCACAGGAAGAGAGAGCAATGCATGGAATTCAAGGCTTTCTCCCCAAGATTCTTTAGTCTTGCAGTTAATTATTTTTTTCCGTTTTTTTTCTTCTGCTAAATTGTTTTTAATTTTTACCCTTTCCTCTCTTAACATTTTTTAACTAGTTCGTCTTAACAATACATTTCAAAAATAAATAAATAACAATAAACTTTTTTGAACCTTCATTATTATAGCCATATTTTATCCTTCATTGTATCTAACTTTATTTTTTGTATAAAAATAGGGTTTGTTCTAAAAAATTTTGGGGTACAACTTCTCCTAATAGATCAAAATATACCCTAAATCTAGCTCCAGACTTGTTCAAGTCTCCAGCCCGAGCAAATTTTCTCCAATTTCTTTTTCATTATTCTCCCAACCAACTTACTTTATCAACCTCTTTTTTAGAAATCTAAAAAGAATTTTTTTTTTCTCATCTTTATAGGCACACTCCATCGTTTAATTATGTTTACCATTATATATGTTTTTCATTCTTTAAAATTTTGGGAGGTAGTTTCTTCTAAGACAACAAAATACTCCCAAAATTAAGTGGGTGACCCTGTTCTAGTTACCAGTCTAATATATATATATATATATATTTTTTCTTTTTTAATATTTTTTCTTTTTTTTTCCCCTCCTCTGAACTTCTTTTTGTCCCCATTCTCCCTCCCACAATTGAGGACTCTTCAGATTTGGCTAAAGCACATTTTCCTGGGGTCTTTGCCACCCCTTTAGTAGTTTATTTGCTCCTTCATATATTCTTATCTAGACAAAATGACAAGGTGGAAAAACTAATCACAAAAAAAAAAAGAACAAGAGGCAGTACCGAAGGCAAGGGACCTAATCAATACGGACATTGGTAATATGTCAGATCTACAGTTCAGAATGACGATTCTCAAGGTTCTAGCTGGGCTCAAAAAAGGCATGGAAGATATTAGAAAAACCCTCTCTGGAGAAATAAAAGCCTTTTCTGGAGAAATAAAAGAACTAAAATCCAACCAAGTTGAAATAAAAAAAAGCTATTAATGAGGTGCAATAAAAAATGGAGGCTCTTACTGCTAGGATAAATGAGGCAGAAGAGAGAATTAGTGATCTAGAAGACCAAATGGCAGAGAATAAAGAAGTGAGCAAAAGAGAGACAAACAACCACTGGACCACGAGGAGAGAATTCTAGAGATAAGTGACACCATAAAATGAAACAACATTAGAATAAATGGGATTCCAGAAGAAGAAGAAAGAAAGAGGGGAGCAGAAGGTAAATTGAAGAGAATTATTATAGAGAATTTCCCCCAATATGGCAAAGGGAACAAGCATCAAAATTCAGGAGATACAGAGATCCCCACTCAAAATCAATAAGAATAGGCCCACACCCCGTCACCTAATATTCGTTTGTCTATTCGAGTTCTTTTCTGGTTCCATATAAATTTTAGGATTATTTGTTCCATTTCTTTAAAGGAAATGGGTGGGATTTTGATAGGGATTGCATTATATGTATAGATTGCTTTAGGTACCATAGACATTTTCACAATATTTATTCTTCCAATCCATGAGCATGGAACATTTTTCCATTTCTTTGTGTCTTCCTCAATTTCTTTTGTGAGTACTTTATAGTTCTCTGTGTATAGATTCTTTGCCTCTTTGGTTAGGTTTATTCCTAGGTATCTTATGGTATTGGGTGCAAGTGTAAAGGGGATTGACTCCTTAATTTCTCTTTCTTCTGTCTTGTTGTTGGTGTAAAGAAATGCAACTGATTTCTGTGCATTGATTTTATATCCTGACACTTTACTGAATTACTGTACAAGCTCTAGCAGTTTTGGAGTGGAGCCTATTGGGTTTTCCACATATAGTATCATATCATCTGCAAAGAGTGATAGTTTTACTTCTTCTTTGCTGATTTGGATGCCTTTAATTTCTTTTTGTTGTCTGATTGCTGAGGCTAGGACTTCTAGTATTATGTTGAATAGCAGTGGTGATAACGGACATCCCTGCCATGTTTCTGACCTTAGCAGAAAAGCTCTCAGTTTTTCTCCATTGAGAATGATAATTGCGGTGGGTTTTTCATAGATGGCTTTGATAATATTGAGGTATGTGCCCTCTGTCCCTAAACTTTGAAGAGTTTTGATTAGGAAGGGATGCTGTACTTTGTCAAATGCCTTTTCAGCATCTATTGAGAGTATCATATGGTTCTTGTTCTTTCTTTGTTAATGTATTGTGTCACATTGATTGATTTGCGGATGTTGAACCAACCTTGCTGCCCTAGAATAAATCCCACTTGGTCGTGGTGAATAATCCTTTTAATGTACTGCTGGATCCTATTGGCTAGTATTTTGGTGAGAATTTTTGCATCTGTGTTCATCAAGGATATTAGTCTGTAATTCTCTTTTTTGATGGAATCCTTGTCTGCTTTGGGGATCAAGGTGATGCTGGCCTCATAAAATGAGTTTGGAAGTTTTCCTACCATTTCTGTTTTTTGGAACAGTTTCAGGAAAATGGGAATTAATTCTTCTTTAAATGTTTGGTAGAATTCCCCTGGAAAGCCATCTGGCCCTGGGCTTTTGTTTGTTTGGAGATTTTTGATGACTGTTTCAATCTCCTTACTGGTTATGGGCCTATTCAGAGTTTCTATTTCTTCCTGGTTCAGTTTTGGCAGTTTATATGTCTCTAGTAAAGCATCCATTTCTTTCAGATTGTCAAATTTGTTGGCATAGAGTTGCTCATAATATGTTCTTATGATTGTTTGTATTTCTTTGGTGTTGGCTGTGATCTTTCCACTTTCATTCATGATTTTATTTATTTGGGTGCTTTGTCTTTTCCTTTTGGTAAGTCTGGCCAGGGGTTTATCAATCTTATTAATTCTTTCAAAGAACCAGCTCCTAGTTTCGTTGATTTGTTCTATTTTTTTGTTTGTTTGTTTGTTTCTATTTCATTGATTTCTGCTTTGATCTTTATTATTTCTCTTCTCTTGCTGGGTTTAGGCTTTCTTTGTTGTTCTTTCTCGAGCTCCTTTAGGTGTAGGGTTAGGTTGTGTATTTGAGACCTTTCTTGTTTCTTGAGAAAGGCCTGTATCACTATATATTTTCCTCTCAGGACTGCCTTTGCTGTGTCCCACAGATTTTGGACCGTTGTGTTTTCATTATCATTTGTTTCCATGATTTTTTTCAATTCTTCTTTAATTTCCTGGCTGACCCATTCATTCTTTAGAAGGATGCTGTTGAGTCTCCATTTATTTGTGCTCTTTCCAAATTTCCTCTTGTGATTGAGTTCTAGTTTCAGGGCATTGTGGTCTGAAAATATACAGGGAATGATCCCAATCTTTTGATACTGGTTGAGACTTGATTTATGACCCAGGATGTGATCTATTCTGGAGAATGTTCCATGGGCACTAGAGAAGAATGTGTATTCTGTTGCTTTGGGATGGAATGTTCTGAATATATCTGTGATGTCCATCTGGTCCAGTGTGTCATTTAAGACCTTTATTTCCTTGTTGATCTTTTGCGTGGACGATCTGTCCATGTCAGTGAGGGGCGGGATAAAGTCTCCTACTATGATTGTATTATTGTCAATGTGTTTCTTTGATTTTGTTATTAATTGGTTTATATAGTTGGCTGCTCCCATGTTAGGGGCATAGATATTTAAAATTGTTAGATCTTCTTGTTGGACAGACCCTTTGAGTATGATATAGTGTCCTTCCTCATCTCTTATTATAGTCTTTGGCTTAAAATCTAATTGATCTGATATAAGGATTGCCACCCCAGCTTCCTTCTGATGTCCATTAGCATGATAAATTGTTTTCCACCCACTCACTTTGAATCTGGAAGTGTCTTCGGATCTAAAATGAGATTCTTGTAGGCAGCATATTGATAGGTTTTGTTTTTTTATCCATTCTGCAACCCTGTGTCTTTTGATTGGGGCATTTAGCCCATTTACATTCAGGGTAACTATTGAGAGATATGAATATAGTGCCATTGTATTGCCTGTAAGGTTACTGTTAATATATGTTGTCTCTGTTCCTTTCTGGTCTACTACTTTTAGGGTCTCTCTTTGCTTAGAGGACACCTTTCAATATTTCCTGTAGAGCTGGCTTGGTGTTTGCAAATTCTTTCAGTTTTTGCTTGTCCTGGAAGCTTTTTATCACTCCTTCTATTTTCAATGATAACCTAGCTGGATATAGTATTCTTGGCTACATGTTTTTCTCATTTAGTGCTCTGAATATATCATGCCAGTTCTTTCTGGCCTGCCAGGCCTTTGTGGATAAGTCTGCTGCCAATCTAATATTTTTACCATTGTATGTTACAGACTTCTTGTTCCAGGCTGCTTTCAGGATTTTTCTTTGTCGCTAAGATTTGTAAATTTTACTCTTAGATGATGGGGTGCAGGCCTATTCTTATTGATTTTGAGGGGGATTCTCTGCACCTCATGGATTTTGATGCTTATTCTCTTTGTCATTCTCTACAATAATTCTCTACAATAATGCTCTCCAATATAACTTCTGCTCCCCTCTCTCTTTCTTCTTCTGGAATCCCAATTATTCTAATGTTGTTTCATATTAATGTATCACTTATCTCTCAAATTCTCTCCTCATTGTCCAGTAGTTGTTTGTCTCTCTTTTGCTCAGCTTCTTTATTCTCTGTCATTTGGTCTTCTATATCACTAATTCTTTCTTCTGTCTCATTTATCCTAGCACTAAGAGCCTCCATTTTTTATTGCACCACATTGATAGCTTTTTTTTAATTTCAACTTTGTTAGGTTTTGAGTTCTTTTTTTCTCCAGAAAGGGCTTTTTTTCTCCAGAGAGGGTTTCTCTAATATCTTCCATGTCTTTTTGAGCCCAGCTAGAACCTTGAGAATCATCAGTCTGCAGTCAAATGCTCTTCCACTGAGCTATACCCTGAGAATCATCATTCTGAACTCTAGATCTGACATAATGCTAATGCCTGTATTGATTAGGTCCCTAGCCTTCAGTACTGCCTTTTGTTCTTTTTTGTGTGGTGAGTGTTTCCACCTTGTCCTTTTGTCCAGATAAGAATATATGAAGGAGTAAATGAAATACTAAAAGTGTGGCAAAGACCACAGGAAAATGTGCTTTAACCAAATCAGAAAAGACCCTAAATCATGGGGAGGGAGGGGGGATATAAAGAAGTTCAGAAAAAAAAATTTAAAAAGTAAACAAAAAAGAAAAATATAAAAAAGGAAAATATATATATATATATATATAATATATATAAATAAATATAAATATATATATTATATATAAATATAAATATGTATTTATATATATTATATATATAAATAAATATAAATAAAATATATATATTAGACTGATGACTAGAACAGGGTCACCCACTTAATTTGGGGAGTATTTTGGTCTCTTACAAGAAACTACCTCCCAAAATTTTAAAGAATGAAAAGCATATATAAGGGTAAACACAATGGAAGTATGGAATATGACTATAAAGATGAAGAAAAAAAATTTTTTTAATTTCTAATAACAGAGTTGATAAGGTACGTTGGTAGGGAGAATAAAGAAAAGAAAGTGAAGAGAATTTGCTCGGGCTGGAGACTTGACCAAGCCTGGTGCTAGATTTAGGGTGTATTTTGATCTATTAGAAGAAGTTGTACCCCAAATTTTTTAGAAGAAAAAAACCCTATGTGTATACCAAAAATTAAGTTAGATACAATGAAGGATAAAATATGACGATGACAATGAAGATTCAAAAAAGATTTTTTTAATTAAAGGTATTAAGATAAACTAGTTTAAAAACATTAAAAGAGGAAAGGGTAAACGTTACAAAAATTAGCAAACTAAAAAAAATTAAAAATTAGTTAACTTTGCAAGATTAAAGATTCATGGAGAGAAAGCCATGAATTCCATGCTTTCTTTTCTCCTCCTCTGGAATTCTGCTGTTCTCCTTGGTAAGTGAACTTGGGCTTGGCTGGATTTCTTGTTGATCTTCTGGGGGAGGGGCCTATTGTAGTAATTCTCAAGTGTCTTTGCCCAAGGCAGAATTGCACCACCCTTACTAGGCTAAGTAATCCCCTTGGGCTCGCTTTCGGGAGCTTTTGTTCCCTGAACCCTTTCCTTAGAGGTCCAGAGGTCAGGAATTAAAATGGTGGCATCCCAATCTCTGACTTGGAGGAACAGAGAGCTCAGGGCCCCACTCTTCAGTGAGCCCTCAGAGAAAAGCGCTCAATCACTCCCGTCTCCCTGGCCTCTAGTTGTGTTCTGAGCTCACCCAGCCTGTGACCAAGATTCTCTGTCTCTGGCACACAGCTCTGCCTAGAGTTTCTGGACCCCACAGATCCCTGAGCTCTTCCAGGTTGGGGTCTCCCCAGATCTTGTGGGGACCCCACTCACAGAGCACCCACCTGTGCCACAGATTATGGTTCAAGGTAACCCCAAATTGAGAGCTCACTTCTCAGCTCTGTCTCTGGGGGCCAGCTTCCCTGCTCTAATCAAACATTTGTGTCTTATAATCCATATAGTAGCATTTGTTACGGTAACATAAATCCCTCCATTTCTTTTAAGATTTATTTATTTATTTATTTGAGAGAGAGAAAGCATGGGCCAAGGGTAAGGTGGCAGAGGGAGAGGGACAAGAAGACTCCCCACTGAGCAAGAAGCCTGATGCTGGGCTCCATCCCAGGATCCTGGGATCATGGCTTGAACTGAAGGTGGACATTTAACCAAATGAGCCACCCAGGTGCCCCTAAATCTCTCCATTCTTCAAGGTTTTTCCTGAAGTTTATTATGCATAAAAGACAACTGCGATTTTTTTGTTGTTGTTGAATAGTAAGGAATGCATAGTTCCACTAACATAGGAGAAAAGTGGAACACCCCATGCAGAATGGTAGAACAACTTAAAAATTCAGTAACTAAATGCAAATAATGTTTAAGATATTAGCAACCATTAGAAAATAAACACCGTGGAAACATTAAAAATCTTGGAGTGAAAAGAATTATAGACCACGTATAATAGAATGGAAGTTTAAGCCTACTTTGTCAGATATTAAGGTCAAGCTAATCAGAACAATCCCAGGATTTACATCAGTTAGGCATCTAGCAAGCACTCTCATGTGTATTGCTAGGCTGAGTTACAAAGGGGAGTCACTTAACTAATGAGGAAGCCTCCTTGAGACCCCTAAGTGTCTGCATCTCAACTGATGACTCTCTGCAACTTGGCAAATTAGGAAAGTCTCACACACCTCCCTCAGAAATGTCAGTTTCCTGTTCTATAGCAATAATCAGAAACTGGGTTGAGGCTCTGCTTTCACATACTCCAGGTGGTGAAATAAAACAAAACTTTTGACTAGATTAGAGTCCTTAATTTAGTTACTCCTTCAAATCAAGGCATCAGCTGTTAAGTTGGAAAATTATCAAGTCCCATTTCTCCTTATTTTTGCCATCATACTCTATACATTTTCTCCAAGCAGTAAATTAGGGGAAGAAAGGAGATTATTCTGCTGAAGAAGATGATTAGGGAGAAGGTTAAAAAGAGTGCCTAAGGGAGTATTCCATAGACCATTGAATATTCAACCAAGAGGGAGAGCTTGGATTATTGATCTTTATTCACATGTTCTTTGGCATTGGACTCTGTGCTCCAAACCCCTCTTCTATAAAATTAAAATAATAAGGGTGTCCAGTTTTCCTGGTTACAGTAAAACACTCATAAAATTTTATGTGATGAAGTGCTTTTTTAAAGTAAAAGGTATATTACAGCTGCAAATAATATGAAACATCAGCTTTAAATTCTAGTTTTTCAATCCAGTATGAGAACTTAAGTCTTCAGTTGTCTTCCTGCCACTGAAAAATGGAGTGTGTGTAAAGATTTTGAAATGACTTAACATCCTATCATTACCTTTCAGGGTACAAATTAACATTCTCATTGAAAGGAACACGTCTGCTATGTCTTCAAAAGAAGCGTCCTGACATTTATTGGAATCCAGAATTTGATACTATTTTTTAAAATATTTTATTTATTTATTTCACAGAGAGAGAGATCACAAGTAGGCAGAGAGGCAGGCAGAGAGAGAGGAGGAAGCAGGCTCCCTGCTGAGCAGAGAGTCAGATGCGGGGCTCTACCAGGACCCTGAGATCATGACCTGAGCCAAAGGCAGAGGCTTTAACCCACTGAGCCACCCAGGCATCCCTTGATATTTTTCATTTAAAAAAACTTTATACTGACACTTTTACAGAATCAAAGTCATGAAGTTTATGTTCCCCTTTGTCATATTACATTGATCTTTTGGCCCTTGGGAATTTCTTCCACTGTCTACTGATTTTGATCTAAGATCCCCAATGGCTTTTTTTTCTTTTTTCTTTTTAGATTTTATTTATCTATTTTAGAGAGAGAAAGAATGAGCAAGGGCAGGGACAGAGACAGGGGCAGAAGGAGCAGGAGAAGCAGACTCTCCACTAATGGGGAGCCCATCTCGGAGTTTGATCCCAGGACCTGGGGTCATGACCCTGAGCTGAAGGGAGATGTTTAACTGACTGAGCCACCCAGGTGCCCCTAGATCACCAATAGCTTCTAATGATCTATTCAAGCTAACTTCTAAATTTCCATTTTAGTCCATTTCCCTCTGATGTTTTGCAATACAAGTTGCTTTCTCTTTCCTGATTTCCACATTCTGATAGCTTTTTTTTTTTTTCAGAGTCCCTTTTCATATTCTGACTGTTGCTTCTGTGTCTCCTTTACTGTTTTTAATTTCCTCAAAAATGCCAACTAAGACCCATCCTCTTTCTTCTGTATGATTCCTAAGCTCTCCTATTTCTTCAGTTTAGTACAGAATAATTCTATGCCTGGTTTAATGAACTGCTGTCACTGTCTCAAAACTTAGTAATTCTTAAACAAGGGCTCTGCATTTTCATTTTCTGCTGGACCTTATAAATTATGTAGCCAGTCATATCTGCTGGCCGTTTCTTGAGGCATGCTTCACAGACACCTCTATGTGTCTCTGAATACTTATCATTTTGGTAACATTTCTCTTCAATTTTTTTTAATATTCATGTAATATTATTAACATGTATCTAGCTAAAATCAAAGTCATTAGTTACTTCTTCCCTCACCAAGCAAACAAGTGATCCAAATTTTGAATGCATTTTATTGTCAGAATTTCCTAAATCCCATTTCTTCATTTTTTTACAGGATTAATTCAGGTCTCTGTCTTTTTTCCTCTGAAATTGTGACAACATTATTATTACCAAAGTGCTGAACCTAAAAACCATATAGGATCATGTCCTTTATAACCTTAAAAATAAACAATGGCTCCTTATTGACATTGTCCAAATACATTAATATGGGCCACTTAGGTCCCTTATGATCCCTTGTCTGTATATCCCTCCTTGTTGTATTTCTGCCATCATTGCCATTGCAGCAGCTTTCCAGGAACACTTAATTATCCACTCCCCAAAAAGCATGCTCTTACATATCTTTGTGATTTTTTTCCAGCAATGCTCTGTCTGCCTGAAAAGTCTTTAGTCAGCTTCTTCTCCGAAGAGATCCTATGAATTCATCAAGAGTTAATTTAAATGCCATCTTTGCTGTGAAGCATTTTTCTTCTCCCAGGCACATAGATTTACCCCTTCTCAGGACTCACCTAGTGAGTATTGTTGCATATATTTCAGTTATAGAATTTATCACTTGGATCGTTAAAGGAATATGTGTTTTTTTTTATTGTATTGTTTGCTTTACCACAGAGCTCAGTACAATGTGAACAATAAATATTTCTTAAATATTATTATATTAATATTAGTTATAAAGTTAGTCCATGATATTTTCTGTTATAAATTAGTTTACATACTTTTCTAGAATTAAATATGTAATTAGATCATTTAAATGGAATTTTATTTTTAATAAAATAATTTATGCTAATTATAATTCAGTGAATACAATGTTCCTTTATATTGGTTTTTATTACAATGCAATATATTATACAATATGTAACATATAAAATGGTAAAAACATGAAAGTATTTTTGTATACAAAAAATGTAAGAAAAGCTATACCAAGTAACCAAAAATTAAATAACATGCCTTTTCATATTATAAATTTGTAGCTGTATTCCATTTTCCCCTTCCATTTATATATTAATTTTCATATATTACTCACATAAAGTCTGTGAAGAAGATAGTGGTAGAATCAATACCACCTGATACAATTAGTAGAAAAATGATTGAGGAGTTTAATGGATTTTTTTGGGTATTTTTGCTATTATATTATTTTTCCCTTGTAAAAGACTTTATTTTTGAAGTAATTTTAGGATCCTAGCACAAAAAAAAAAATGTACAACAGAACTAGGAAGTTCTCATATAACCCTTCCCCTCACACACATATAGCCTCTTGAATTATCAACATTCTTCTCCAGGGTGGAATATTTGAAACAATTGATGATCCTGCACTGACACATAATTATCATCCATACCTTATACATTGGAGTTCCCTCTTGGTGTTGTACATCCTATGGGTTTTGACAAATGTATAATGACATATCTTCATGATTATAGTAGTATACAGAACAGTGTCTCTGCACTCAAAGTTCTCTGCGGTCTCTATGGCTTATTGTTGATAATATGGCAAATTATGGGAAGAGCAGAGTTTGATCATACAGGTAGATACAATGTACACAACACCTAGTACATGCTCAGAACCTCATGAATTTATTTATACACATTTATTTGAGTTCTTGAAAGTGCCGTGCAACATGTACATATGACTCAGTTCTTTGTGTTAAAACAAACAGATTTTGGCTCAACTGATTGGAGGATAACTAGTTTCCAGACTCCTAGACAGACTTCAATAGCCAGGACAGTTCCAGGAATCAGCAACAGGAGCTCATTTGGCTCTGTCTCTACAGTGCTATTAAACTGCTTGCATCAGTGACTTAACATCTGTGTCCTTAGGATGGTATGTCAAGTTCTTGGGGTGAAGAAAGAAGAGGAGGAGAAGGTGAAGAAGAGGAATAAGAAGATAGTGTGTTTATTTCATATGAGCCCTGAACTAATCAACTCTACACAGAGAGAACAGGGGGAATTGTCCCTATGGGACAATGGCCAGTCAACCTATTCAGGGACTTTTCACAGAAGGGAGAATCAGAAAAGGTCTTCAGCTAGCCAGATCCATTTCCTCATGGCTGCCCAAGCACATGTATCTTCTACCCCCTTCACTGACCACACACACATTCTTCTTTCCATATACATGTTGATACCATCCAATTAAGGAAAAAAAAAAAAAGATTAACATCATCACCACACAAACTTTTGCTGCTCTTTCTCATGAGAGAATATGAAGCTATATCTTCACCCACACTGACAATATAAGGCCAGCGTTCCCTAAATACAAAGGCTATTGATGGTGTCCTTTACTTCTAAAGTCACACTGATATTCCATCTCAATATTTTTCAACTTGTATTCTTTAAGAAGATTTTTGAAATATAATAAGTATACTGAAAGTTATATCACACAGCTTGATAAATTTTCACTGACAAAACATACCTGTTTAACTGGCATCTGGAGTTCAAGAAATAGCATATTACCAGGTTGCCAGAGACTCTCATCATATTCTCCTCCAGTTACTATTCTCCAAGGGGGATCAGTATTCTGACCAATAACAATATAGGGTATTTTAACTAGCTACAAATAGTTTCCAAAAATGTGGACATGTAGTATGTATCCATATTAATTTTCTAGGGATACCATAATAAACTACCACATACTGTGTGGCTTCAGAAAAGGATATATATTTTCTCATAATTCTAGAAACTAGAAATCCAAGATCAAGGTGTCGACAGGCTTGGATTTTTCTGAAGCTCCCCTCCTTTGTTTGTAGATGGTTGTCTTCCTGTGTCTTCACATGGTCTTCCCTCTATGTGTCCTAATCTCCCCTTCTTTATTCAGACACCAGTCTTATTAGATTAAGTCCCACATGAATGACCTCATTTTAACTTCATTACCTCTTTGAGACTCTTTTCCAAATATAGTCACAACTCATCCCATACCAAGGCCCCCTTTTTGCTCTGGTTTTCTTTTAGTCCTCAACATTATGTTTGTGCAATGTATCCTAATACTTTAATATAACTGTAGAGGTTGTATTTGTAATTTTGTATGTATTCTTTGGTGGGAATATACCACAATTTATTATTCTAATGTTGATGGTAATTTGTATAGTTGCTAGTATGAAGCTATTAGATAGTGCTTATTATAGACATTCTTATATGTGTCATTAGTGAAAGTATGCATGCATTCCTGTTAGATTTATACCTAGAATGGAATTGTGGGGTTATACTGTATAAATGTGTTCTATTTTACTAAAGACAACAAATAGTCTTGCCCTCATTCGTATTCCTAAGAGTAAATTATGAGAACTCTGGTTGTTCCACATTCTAAGAAATACTTGGTATTGTGTGCAGAATCTTATTTCTTTTGAGGATTGTGAATAGGTTAGCATTGTGATGTTATTTTAAGATTTCCTGACAAAAAGTGAGGTTGAACTTTTTTTTTTAATATCTAGTGGTCAATGGGATAAACTTTTTTGTGAAGTTTTGGGATTCTTTTGTCCATTCTTCCATGGTTAGTCATTCTCTTATCTATATAGGAGCTTTTTATATAATATATATTAATTCAATATATATCTGTCAGATTCCTTTTATTATATTTTTATTTTGAGATAATTTTAGATTTACATTCTGTTGGAAGTGATAATGTAGACATCCCATGTACTCTTCACCCTACTTCCCTAAGAAGAATATCTTGCAAAGCTCTAGTGCAACATTACAGGATATTGACTCCGATACATTGAAGATAGGAGTCATTTCATCCATACAACTATATCTTATGTTGCCTTTTATAGCCACTCCCACTTCCCCTGCAGCCTCCCTCCTCCTTGACCTCTGACAACCATAACCTATTTTCCATTTCTATAGCTTTGTCATTTCATGAGTGCTATATAAATGAAATTATACTATTTTTTAAAGACTTTATTTATTTATTTGACAGATAGAGAGAGATCACAAGTAAGCAGAGAGGCAGGCAGAGAGAAAGGAGGAAGCAGGCTCCCTGCCTGAGCAGAAAGCCCAATGCGGGGCTCAATCCCAGGACCCTGAGATTATGACCTGAGCCTAAGGCAGCAGCTTAACCCACTGAGCCACCCAGGTTCCCCTGGGATTATACTCTTGATATAAATAGATATAGATATAGATATATAGATATAGTATGGAATTTTTTTCACATAGCATAGTCTCTGGAGATTCACTGAGTTGTTGCTTCTATCAATACTTTGTTTCCTTTTATTGCTGAGCATCATCCCACCATATGTGCACACCACAGTTTATTAACCATGGAAGGATATCTGGGCTGCTTCCAGGTTTTAGCTGTTATGAACATTTTTTCCCAATAACATAGGTTTTCATTCATTTAGGATAAATGCCCAAGTGGGAAATTGATGGCTTGTATGGTTGTTGCATGTTCAGTTGTATTTTTTTAGAAACTTCCAAACTGTTCTCCAGAGTGGCCATATCATTTTACACTCCCAGGAACAATGTATGAATAATATAGTTGTGCTGCATCTTCACTAGACTTTTGTATTATCACTATTTTATATTTTACCATTTGGTGGGGTGGGTGATGTTATTTTCAGGCAGTTCTCATTTGTATTACCCTAACGGCTAATGATATTAAATAACTTCTCATGTGCTTATTTGCTTTTTGTATATTTCCTTTGGTGAACTGTCCCCTGTGTCTTTTTCTTATTTTCTAATTGCATTACTCAGTTTTATGTGGTTGAGATTTTGAGAGCTCTTTGTATGTCTCAAATCTTGATCCTTTGTTGGATATATGATTAACCAAGTATTCTCTCCCAGTCTGTAGCTTGTCTTTTCATCTTCCTAACAGAATCTTTCCCAGAACAAATACTTTTCTAAAATATTGATACAGTCTATGTAATAAATATTTCCTTTGATAGATCATGGATTTTTTAATTGATTTTCTCCTATTGTTTTTCTAAAATTTTAATTCATAGTTTACATTTTAAATCCATGATTTAATTTAATTGTGGAGAAGATGTGCAACTTAGATCAAGGTTACTTTGTTTGTTTATAAATACCTAATTGTTCTAGTCACTTTGTTGAAAACAATATCTTTCTTCAATTGAACTGTTTTTGCTACAATGTCAAAAATCAATTGATATGTATGTGTGGGTTTATTTCTAGATTCTTAAGCTTTATATTGAAATGTGTCTATTCTTCTATAAAAACTGTCATATCTTTTTTTTTCTAAGATTTATTTATTTATTTGAGAGAGAGAATGGGAAGAAGGGCAGAGTGAGAGGGAGAGAACCTCAACAAGACTCCCCACCTGAATATGGGGCCAGCCATGGGACTCAATCTCACAATCCTGGGGTCACAATCTGAGTGAAAACCAAGAGTCAGACACTCAGCCTACTAAGCCACCCAAAAACCACCATATCTTGGTTATTATGACTATGAGATAAGTCTTGAAATGCATAGACTCTTTCTCACATACCAATCTCCTTCTCCAAACTAGTTTTGGCTGTTGTATCTTCTTTATCTTTAAATATGAATTTTATGATAATCCTGCTTATGTCTAGAAAATTATTGCTGGCATTTTGATAGGAAGTGAGATAAATCTATATATCACTTTAGGGAGAATGTTTACTATTAAGATGTTCTATTTATAAACACTCAGTTTCTCCATTTATTCTCTTATTTCTTTCATCAGTGTTGTATAATTTTCAGCATACAAATCCTGCTCATGTTTGGTTGTATTTACTTACACATTTTTTTTTAAATTGATTGTTTAGTTTGTAAGTGTTCTTGGCTAATATATCGAAACATAATTTATTTTTGTATATTTACCTTTTGTATCCTGCAAACTGGAAACTCATACATTAATTCCAGATTTTTTTTATATATTTCAGGAGATTTTCTACATAGTGATAACATCTGGAAATAGCTTTATTTTTTTCTTTTCTAATATACATACCTTTTGTTTCTTTTTCTTATTTCACTGTCAAGAGCTTGAAGCACTATATTGTACCAGAACGGTGAGAATAGACACCCTTGCCCCCTCCCCCCTTTTTTTTTTAATTTTAGAGGTTAAGTGCTCAGTTTTTCACCTTACAGTATAATGTGAGCCAAAGGCTCTTTTATGGCAGCATTTTTTTGTCATCTTAGTAAAGTTCTGATTCATACAATCATATGATTTTTGTTTTGTATCTTAATAATATAATGGGTTACATTGGCTGAATTTTGAACATAGAGTTATGTTGTCTGGAAGTTTCTTATGTAAGAGTTTCTAGTTATGATTTCAATTTCCTTCATAGTAACACTGCTACTTAAATTATCTGTTTCATATTAGGTATGTTGTGGTAATTTGTGCTGTGAACAAATTGGCCGTTTTCATCTAGTGATATAATATGTTTGTAGAATCACCCTTGGTATTACCTTATTATACTTAGTATCTTCTATGACCACAATGGAATGAAACTAGAAATTAATATACAAAGGAAAACTGGAAAATTCCAGTAGGTTTAAATAATCAATAGGCCAAATTTAATCCCAAGCCAAATTAGAAAGTACTTTGAAATAAATAAAGATAAAACACAATATAGCATTACTTAGAGGATGCAGTAAGTACAATGATCAGGGAAAACATATAGCTCTAGATACCCACATTAAAGAAAGCTCTCAAATTAGTAATAATTTTATATTCTAGTAAACTAGGAAAAAAAGAGTAAATAAAATCTGAAGCAGCAGAAGGAAGGACATACTAAAGAGTAGAGCAAGGGCAAACAAAATAGAGAGGAGAAGGACAACAGAGAAGTCTGTTGATTTTTTCTCTTAAAAGATAAATAAAATTTGCAAGCTGTAATTTAGATGGTTAAAAAAAGATTCAAATGATAAAAATCAGAAATAAGGGTGAAGACATTATTACAGACCTTATAGAATTAAAAAGAAACTATAAGAGAATATATGAACATTTTTACACCAACAAATTAGATAACTCTGATGAAATGAAAAGATTCCTAGAAATATACAAACTGCAAAAAGTGACTGAGAAAGCAATAGAAAATATTAACAGACCTATGACAAGTAAAGCAATTAAATTAGTACCAAAAAAAAAAAAAAAAACCTCTTGGGGGCGCCTGGGTGGCTAAATTGGTTAGGCAGCTGCCTTCAGCTCAGGTCATAATCCCAGATCAAGTCCATTTTGGGCACCTGCCCAGTGGGGAGTTTTCTTCTCCCTCCCACCTGCTCTTGTGCTCTCACTTGTTCTCTCTCTATCCCTCTCAAATAAATAAATAAAATCTTAAAACAAAAACAAAAACTCTTAACAAAGTCTAGGACCAAGTGGATTCACTGGTGAATTCTACCAAACAATTAACAAAAAATTAAAACCAACCCTCCCACTTCCTCCAAAAAATAGTTGATGGAATACATTTTTTAAGATTTTATTTATTTGTTTAACAGAGAGAGAGAGATCACAAGTAGGTAGAGAGGCAGGCAGAGAGAGAGGAGGAAGCAGGCTCCCTGCTGAGCAGAGAGCTCAATGTGGGGCTCGATCCCAGGACCCTGGGATCATGACCTGAGCCAAAGGCAGAGGCTTAACCCACTGAGCCATTCAGGCACCCTGCTGGAGCACTTCTTAACTCAACTTATGAAACCAACTCAACAACAAAAAGGTAAACATCCAATTTAAAAATAATGAGCAAAGTTCTTCAATAGATATTCCTCCAAAAATGATTACAAATGGCCAACAGGCACATGAAATAATGATGAACATCATGAACAATTAGGGAAATACAAATAAAAACTACAACAAGATACCACTTCACACCAACTACAACATCTATACTGGGGGGGGGAGAAAAGCAACAAACAACTAGGAGACAATAACAAGTGTTGGTGGGGATATGGAGAAGCTAGAATCATTTCTATTTTTCCAGGGGAAATGTGATGTGGTACAGCCACTTCAAAGAACAGTTTGGCAGTTTCTTAAAAAGTAAAACATACACCTACCATATGACCCAGCAATTTCTCTTCAAGGTATATAAAGAGAAAAGAACAGAAAATAGATATTCAAATAAATGGTTGTATATAAATATTCATAGTTGCACCAGTCACAACAGTTAAAAGTTGGCAGCAGAAGAATAGAGAACTAAATGTGGTATATCCATTCAAGCAAATATTATTCAGTTATATAAAGGAATGATGTAGTGACAGATGCTGTATTCTATATGATGCTCAAAAACATTATGCTAAAACAGGCCAGACACAGGGGTTCCTGGGTGGCTCAGTCAGTTGAGCTTTGGACTCTTGATTTCAGCGCAGGTCATGATCTCAGGGTGGTGAAATTGAGCCCCGCCTTGGACTCCATGCTCAAAGGGAGTCTGCTTGAGATTCTCTCTCATGCCACCTCTGTCCCTTCTCTTGCTCTCTCTCACTTTTCTTTCTAAAATAAATAAGTGAGGTTTCTTTTTTTTTTAAGAAGCCAAGCACAGAACACAACATATTTATGATGCCAGTGTCTGAAATATTCAGAAGAGTAAATCTATGGAGACAGAAAGGAGAATAATGGTTGCTAGGGGCTGGAAGAATGGGAAATGGGCAGTCATTGCTTAATAGGTAAGTAGTCTCCAATTATCTGTAGTTTTATTTTCTGTGGTTTCATTGCCTACCATCAGCTACAGTCCAGAAGCAGATAATCCTCCTTCCAATGTATTTTCAGAAGGTCAGTTGTAGCCTAGGATGATTTCACAATGCCTACATCAATCATTCATCTCACTTCATCTCATCACATGGGCATTTTATCATGTCACATCATCACAAGAGAAAGGGTGAATACAGTACCATAAAATACTTTGAGAGGTAGAAATACCACATTCACATAATTTTTATTAAAACATGTTATTTTAGTTGTTCAGTTATTAGTTATCTTCATTGATCTCTTACTATGCCTAATCTATGAATTAACCTTTGTCACAGATTTGTATACATAGGGGGAAAAAAAAACATAGTATATATAGGGTTTGGTACTATCTGCACTTTCAGGCCTCTACTTGGGGTCTTGGAATGTATTCCCAGGGGTAAGGGAACATTGGTTCCTTAAGGTTTCTCTTTGGCATGATAGAAAATTTTTTTGGAATTGGAAAACTTGTTAATGAATTAAATGTCACTGAACTTTACAGTGGTTTTTATGTTATATGAATCTCTAAAAAATTAATAAATTGGTTGATTCCATTTTGTTTTCAAATTATTTGAATTTTCTGTGCACTGAATTCTCAGGAATTCTTGGTTATGTTAACTTAATTGATAATAAATGCTAATGTTTTAAAGAAGATTTTGTTGATTTATTTGTCAGAGAGAGAAACTGAGCAAACAACAGGAGTGGTAGGCAGAGGGAGAGGGAGAAGCAGCTACCGGCTGAGTAAGGAGCCCTAGGTGGGATTTGATCCCAGGAACCTGGGATCATGACCTGAGCTGAAAGCAGATGCTCAACCAACTGAGCCACCCAGGCTCCCTAAATACTAATTTTAATAGATTTATGAATGGTGAATCATCTTGCACACCTGAAATAATCCCACTCAATCATGATATTTTATCCATTTTATACATGAGTGGATTTCATTTGCTGGTATTGGCTAAAAGTTCGTCATTATATTGATAGATTTATCACTTTATTCATCATCACTTTGATGATTGTAGCTTTTAATTTCCCCTTTTTTAACTCTATTTATATATGTATGTATATTATGATGAAGATATGGAATAAATATGCATGTGTATATATGATAAAGCTATATTTACATACATTATACACAGATGCAAAGTTTATACCATGAAATACACGTATCTTAAGTATAGAGTTGAATCAGCTTTGAGAAATACATAAGCCTATTATAAATTTATTATAATATTTACAATATTGCTATGTTTTTTATCTTAGACATCATGCAACTGGTCCATATTTTGATATTCAGGTGCAACAAATCTTTACTTTTAAAAAGTCAATACCCTGCCTATAAACACTGGAGTGCCTATTATTTTTTAACACTGGACAAAGGATTTCAAAAGAAGCACATTTCCCCAATGTGTGTTATAAACCTTGCTTCCCCATGGACCCCCTTTTTACTTGCTTCTCTGAATGTCATAAGAAACCTGAAATAGCCCTGTGACAGGTTCAGCTTCTGGTTTGAGTAGTATAATTTATTGAGTCTAGTGGTGAAAACATTTCTCCCTGGGGTTAATAAAACATCTACCTAAACACAGCACAGATGCATAGGGACTGGGAAAAAAATCATTTTGAGAATAGGTCAATAGATGTAGTGGAGAGATATCTTTCCCTTGGCTCTTAATCCCATTACTTTCTTCATGGGCCCATCTATTTCTACTATGTATGGTTTGCTCAACCAGAGCTATTGTGCAATTTAGAAGATAACATGTCCCAAAACAGTGGGAGCTGTTGGTTTGCTTTTCACTTGGCACTATAGCTGTATGTTCAATAAACAATGTCAATTTTCCAGAGGACTAACGTGATGATAATGATTAAAAAAAAAATCACCTGCTAACTCTATGCCAATCACCATTTCAAGACCTTTACATATGTTAATTTATTTAATCTTCACAATAACCTTGTATATAGTCATTGTATATAGTGTCATTTTCTCTTGCAGATAAGGAAAAGAAGATTCAGAGAGGTGAAACAAGTTATCTGAGCTACATACTTTTAAGTGTTAGGTTAGCTTATAAGGCTGAGTTAAGAGCTTAAAAGGCTGAGGATCTGAATCCAAGTAATCTATGTCCAAAAGGAGGCTTTTAACCACTACTCTTTTTGTCCTTCTCTATTCTGTAACAATATCAAGAACTTCTAAAGGGATTAGTACATTGTCCTCCTTAATTGTGATGTGGAATCCTTTGTCAAAGCAAGGTTGTATGGGATATGTACAAAGAATAAGTGCTGATAGACTCATAATGTGCAGGGGAAAGTTGTTCAAATACTGTCTGGACCTGCAGGATGCATCAGGCCTTTTTTTTTTTTTTAATGTATTTCTTCAACCTAATAATGTCATATGACCAAACTCAACTCTGTAGTTTGATGCATAACATACAGGGGGATTTTATACTTACTATCTAATTTTACTTTTGGGGGGATGATTAATAACTATCCTGAAGCATTGAGCTTAACCCATGTCTTTAGTGAGGTTAGATATAAGGTTATTCTAACCAGAAAGCACCTGATTCATGATAGGTGTTTCAGATGACAGTCACGTTGAGTCAAAATGGCAACTCTTCCAGTTTCACCATAAGTCAATATCAAGCTGTCAATATCAGTCTCTGTGTTCCTCATAGAACAGTTTTACTTAGAAGAAATCTCCTTACTTCAAAACCATAGGGAGCCTTCTTTGAATCTTCTCTCAGGCTTGAGATGGTCATTGCAGATGACCAGAGATCCTCTATATCAGACCCACCAGAGTCTGTGGGTTAAGTATGCTGTACCACTGGAGAACACTGTCATACTGGAGAATATTCTCTCACTCCTGGACAATTCTCAAAAATGACAACTTTCTGAATTGTCATTTGAATGATTTAGTGCAAAACACATAACTGTCATGCTGCTTCCAAAATCCAAATGAACCATCAGATGTTTTAAATGTAAGATTCATCTTTTTGTCCCTTTAGAGAGAACTTTACAACATGCTATAGACCATGGAACCCCTAGAAATCCTCCTATGGAAGTAAGGTAAATCTTAGCATTTCAATTTCAGTGCTAATAAATGACATTGAAAAAAGTTAAATATTTCACTCTTTGTCAAGAAATTCAGAAGATAAAGATTCGTCATCTCACACAATACAATAGATGTAATTTATTTTGCACCCACTATATACCAGATAAAATATCAACAATTTATATGCATCTTAATGAAAATGTAAATTATACATGTATACTTCACCTATATACTTCAAAAAGTAAAGAAATTAGTATCTGAGACACTAAACAATTTTTCATTATGACTGTTAGAAAGTTCTATTATTAGAAATTCCACCCAGCATTGTATAAATCTGATGTTTCTAGCCTTTAAATATTGTTGCCTTAAGTAGCTATGTGAGTTCAATGATTTGTCTATTTCCAAAATGTTTAGATATGTTTTTGGACAAAACTTGTTTGGGTACAACAATCATTTGATTTCCAGCCACAAGTTCTACTTCATCAATTTAGAGCAGAAAGTCTAATCAAAGTAGCCAATAAGATACTTTTTTAAAGATTTTATTTATTTATTTGAGAGATAGAGAGAGAGAGAGAAAGCATAAGCAAGGTGAGAGGCAGAGGGAGAAGCAAACTCTCCCCTGGTCAGAGAGCCTCATAAGCAGCTGGGTCCTGGACTCTGGGATTGTGACCTAAGCTGGAGGCATACACTTAATTGACTGAGCCACCAAGGTGCCCCACCAATAAAATAATTTTAATTCAAATGTTGAATTTTAATCAAGAGAAAAAAAGTAACTATGAGTCCATACTGATATAAAACTAAAAATAAATGAATACATGGGACAGAAAAAACTCTTACAGAGAAAGAAGACTCTCCTTACAGTAGAGTTAAATTAATAAATGTAGAAAAGTGAAAAGTGGGGACTCACCATTAGGTGAACATCAAGTTAAAACTGTAGAAGATGGCCCATTGATGGTTGCTAAAATTTAAGAGAGCAAGTTCATGAAAATGCAAGATTGGTAGTCTTGAAGTAGCTCCCTCAAGAGATTGATTAACTATGAAGGGGGCTATAAATTACTTTGCAATGGAGAAACATGACATGTACCAGGCTAAATAAGTGATCATCATAAACTTTACTAGTAATGATATATACCAACATCATTAATCCCTTGATAAGATGCACTGAGAAGGGTGTCATATTCTTGCCAAAAATATATGAACACATAAAAATCAGTACTACTCAAAAGTGTCAAGGTCATGAAAAACAAGGAGAAACCAAATTATTGTTATAGACCAGAAGACACTGAGAATAAATAAGAATGAAGTACCATGTGGGATCTTGGATATGATCCAGAGTAGAAAAAGTTTATTTAAATAATCGGTAAACATTTTTAAAAAGTGTTCAATATATGTATTGTGTTCATGTTACTTGCCCCCTGATAAACGCTGTATCATTATATAAGATGTTTTCATTAGTGGGAGTAGGTGACCAATATAAGAGAAATATTTATACTAAACCTTCAAATATTCTGTAAGTTTAAAATAAGTTCAAAAACTTAGTTTAAAAATTTCAACTCTAAAAAAATTTCTGTGTATATATAGAGATGCAATATGTTGCCCAATTTGGAGAATCTTGTTTGTAATATGTCTGCCTTCTAGGCACATACTGATCATCAAGCATCCATGTTCTCATTTAATTCTCCAACTGTCCCTATAAGATAAGCACTACTATTCCCTCATTTCAGGCTCAAGGTTGCACCTGAAAGAGTTTACATAACTTATAAATATCAAAAGTTAAGTTTTACTTTATATATTTTCTCTTACAGAAATTGTTTGTTTTTAACTGTACCATGTTGCCTAATGATCAACAATGCTTCTAGACAAACTGCATTAGATTAGGGGCATCTGGTTGGCTCAGTCAGTAGAGCATGAAATTCTTGATCTCAGGGTCATGAGTTCGAGCTCCATATTGGGCATTGAGTTTACTTAGAAAAAGGAAGGAAGGGAGGAAGGAAGAAAGAAAGGGAGAGAGAAAGGGAGAAAGAAAGACTGCATCAGATTCAAATGGTAATTTCTAAAAATATTTTGAGTGAAAGTACATAGTAAATGAACACATTCTAGAATATAATCACAGAATTAAAGCTAATATTTGATACATTGCCTCCACACTTTGTCTGTCTCAGATGTTTGTTTAAATGATGATTCTGACCCCAGCCTGGAACTATTAAGTCAGAAATATTCTCAAATGAAGTCTGGGAATTGGTACTTGGAATAAGCATCTTGGGAGAAAAAAAATATCTACACTAAAAGACAAGAATGAAGGTTGTAATTGATTGTTGTCCAGATTTGTTCTCTTGAGCTAAATTTATTTCCTTTATAAAAACTGGCTCTGTATCTTCATATGTACCCCTGTACCAAATTCCACAATGACTAATAACAAGAGTAGTTTTAAAACATTGACAGTCTTCTGCCCATTGCATCTCACCTCACCTTGTATAGCATTTCCAGAACTGTAGATGAACACCTTACTACAGAATTCAGGTGTCACCTCCTGTTTACAGATAATGATTTTCTACCAAATCTTAACCCTAAAACATTTTAGGTGTTGTCTTTAATTTCCTTTATTTTTTCCTGCCCATTCTGAGCAAATACCTCACTAGATTCAGCCCTTTCTATGCAACCATATCACACTACAACCCTAAAGTCCATGTTCCTGAGGAATTTCATGACTAGGCTTAAATGGGACCTAGACATTAATTTTGTGATTACTATGTCATTTGGAAGTGACTAAAGCAATGCAGACACCCTTAATGAATGAATTCTAGCAGAAAATTTTAGTCCACATTTTTTACTGTGTCTGTGGAAGATTAACAAAAAGGAAAATTCTTTATGTTCCTATATTATATCAAGCACTACATTAGGAAAAAAAATAGATGATAACAGCAATGATAAATTATAGATAATTCTACCCTAACAACACTTCACATACCTCTTTGTGGAATCGGTAAGTCTAGGACAACATTTTGTACTGAACGTTATTTTTCATTTTACCATATTTTCATTTTGTTTAAAGATCTATTTATTATATTTTAGAGAGAAAGAGAGAGAGAGAGAGAGAGAGAGATAAACCCTGGTAGGGAAGGGTAGGGAGAGGGAGGGAGAATCTCAAACTGACTCTCCACTGACTGTGGAACTTGAGTCAGAGCTCTGTCTCCTGATCCCGAGACCACAACCTGAGCAGAGACCAAGTCAAATGCATAACTGATTGCACCACCCAGGTGCACCTTGAATATTATTTTTTTATTATTTTTTAAAGATTTTATTTATTTATTTTTTAGAGAGAGAGAGCGTGAGCACAGGAAGACAGAGAGGCAGGCAGAGGCAGAGGGAGAAGCAGGCTCCCTGCCGAGCAAGGAGCTTGATGTGGGACTCGATCCCAGGATGCTGGGATTATGACCTGAGCTGAAGGCAGCCACTTAACCAACTGAGCCACCCATAAATATTATTTATACCACCCATGAATATTATTTTTAAAGGCAACTTAAACCTAAATTGTTTTGAAAATTAAGTAAATAAAAGTTAATTTATCACAGCTGTCTAACTTTGTTATAAATAGTTAACAACATAAAGACAATTAACTGTATTGCTTTATTCACCTGGTTTAAAAGAACTGTGACCTGGGGCACCTGGGTGGCTCAGTGGGTTAAGCCTCTGACTTCAGCTCAGGTCATGATCCCAGGGTCCTGGGACCAAGCCCCACATCTGGCTCTCTGTTCTCTGTTCAGTGGGGAGCCTGTATTCCCCCCTCTCTCTGCCTGCCTGTTTTCCTACTTGTGATCTCTGTCTGTCAAATAAATAAATCAATATATCTAAAAAAAAAAAAGAAAAGAAAAGAAAAGAAGAACTGTAACCAAAGGAACAGAAATGCCTTTTTTTTTCCCAGAAATGCTTTTAAACTGATACACTGAGCAGATAAAGAAGATTTGGTGTCCTATTAGACTGCTAGGTGTCTTATTTCAGCTCATATCATGATCCTGGGGTCTTAAGATTGATCTTCTCAGTGGGGAGTCTGCTTATCTTTCTCCTTCCATCTCTTCCCTCTCTGCTTAGGCTCTCTCTCTCACTCTCAAATAAATAAAAATCTTTAAAAATAATGATAATGGAACTAGAGGGTATTATGCTTAGTGAAATAAGTCAATTGGAGAAAGACAACTATCATATGATCTCCCTGATATGAAGAAGTGGAGATGCACGGGGGGGGGGGGCAGGTTAAGGGGGTAGGAAAAGAATAAATGAAACAAGATAGGATCGGGAGGGAGACAAACCAAAAGAGACTCTTAATGTCATAAAACAAACTGAGGGGGGGGGGGGGCAGGGGTGCTGGGAGAGGGTGGTGGGGTTACATTACATGTTTAAATAAAAATTATAAAAAATAATGATAATAATAAATATTGTGAAAATAGAGAAAACTTCCATTCAAAATGAACTCTCCAGTACTACCACTCATCACAACTTACAAAGTCCAACAGGAAGAAGAAATATTTCTTCTGAACCCAGCAAGCAAGGCGCCCTGTCCTGTAACCAATGGAAAGCTGCCATCACCTCAAATCATTTTCCTCCAGTGAACTTGTGTTCAAAATATCCTTTCCAAACCATTTCCTTTTTTCTATAAAAAAGATGTTCTCCTCCTTTACTCTCCAGAGTTGACCATGGTTCACCATAGTTTGTTTGTCAAACTACATTCCCTTAACTATTCCTGAATCAACTAATTTGCTGCTTGATAGCTTTTGTTGTTTAAATTTCACATTTGAAATCACTCTCAATGTGAATGGCCTAAATGCTCCCATGAAATGAACAGAATTTCAGATTGAATAAAACTACAGGACCTGTCCATAAGTTGTCTACAATTTGGAACCTAAGGATACATCCATCAAGACTGAAAGTGAAGGGCTGGAGAAGCATCTTTCATGCTAATGGGCCTCAAAAGAAAGCTGGGGTTATGATTCTCATATCAGACAAATTCAATTTTAAACTAGACTGTAGTCAGAGATAAAGAAGGACACTACCTCATTCGTAAAGGGTCTATCCACCAAGAAGATCTAACAATTATAAATATTTATGCCCCCAATCTGGGAGCAGCCAACAATGTAAGACAACTATTAATCAAGATAAAGAGTCATATTGATATGAATAATTAGTAGTAGGGGATCTCAACACACCACTCTCAGTAATAGACAGATAATCCAAGCAGAAAATCAATAAAGAAAAAGCATTGATTGACACATTGGACCAGATGGACCTCATAGATATCTACAGAACATTCCACCCTAAAACAACAGACTACTCATTCTTCTCAAGTGCACATGGAACTTTCTCCAGAACAGACCACATACTGAATCACAAATCAGGGCTCAACCAATACCAAAAGATTGAGATTATTCCCTGCATATTCTTAGACCACAATGCTTTGAAACTGGAGCTCAACCATAAGAAAAAAATTTGGAAGTACTTCAAACACTTGGAAGCTAAAGATCACCTTGCTTAAGAACATTTGGATCAACCAAGAAATCAAAGAAGAACTTAATTCATGGAAACCAATGATAATGAAGACACTTCAGTCCAAAACCTATGGGTTAAGGAAAAGACGGTCCTAAGGAGGAAATACATAGCCATCCAAGCCTCCTGCACACAAAAAAAGAAAAGAAAAGAAAAAATTGAAAAACTCAGAATACACCAGCTGTCTTTACACCTTAAAGAACTGGAGAATCAACAACAAGAAGGGAAATACTCAAGATTAGAGCAGAGATCAATGAGATAGAAACTAGAGATACAGTAGAACACATCAATGAAACTAGAAGCTGGTTTATTGAAAGAATCAATAAGATCAATAAACCATTGGCCAAATTAATCCAAAAGAAAAGAGAGAGGACCCAATTAATAAAATTATGAATGAAAGGGAGAGGTCACAAGTATCTAGTAACGGAATTGAAGCAGTGATCAAAAATTTCCCAAAAAACAAGAGCCCAGGACCTGAGGGATTCTCTGGAGAATTCTACCAAACATTCAAAGAAGAAATAATACCTATTCTCCTGAAGCTGTTTCAAGAAATAGAAACAGAAGGAAAACTTCCAGACTCTTTTTATAAAGTCAGCATTACTGTGATCCCCAAACCAGACAAAGACTCCACCAAAAAGGAGAATTTCAGATCTATATCCCTGATGAATATGGATGCTAAGATTCTCAACAAGATCCTAGCTAATAGGATCTAACAGTACATTAAAAAGATTATCCACCATGACAAGGTGGGGTTTATCCCTGGGAGGCAAGGGTGGTTCAATATTCACAAATCAATCAATGTGATAGAACAAATCATTAAGAGGAGAGTGAAGAACCACATGGTCCTCTCAACTGATGCAGAAAAAGCATTTGACAAGATGCAGCGTCCATTCCTGATTAAAATGATTCAAAGCATAGGGATAGAGGGAACATTTCTCAACTTCATAAGATCTATCTATGAAAAACATGCAGTGAATATCATCCACAATGGCGAAAAGCTGGTAGCCTTCCCTTTGAGATCAGGAACACAACAAGGATGCCCACTCTCACCACTGTTGTTCAACATAGTACTAGAAGTCCTAGCAACAGCAATCAGACAACAAAAAGAAATAAAATGTATTCAAATTGGCAATGAAGAAGTCAAACTCTCTCTCTTCACAGATGACACGATACTTTATATGGAAAAACCAAAAGACTCCACCCCCAAACTACTAAACTCATACAGCAACTCAGTAATGTGGCAGGATACAAAATCAATGTACAGAAATCAGTTGCATTCTTATACACCAACAATAAAAATATATAAAGGGAAATTAGAGAATCAGTTCCATTTAATATAGCACCAAGAATCATAAGATACCTGTGAATAAACCTAACCAAAGAGGTAAAGGATCTGTACTCAAGGAACTACAGAACACTCATGAAAGAAATTGAAGAAGACACAAAAAGATGGAAGAGAATTCCATACTCATGGATCAGAAGAATAAACATTGGTAAAATGTCTGTACTGCCTAGAGCAACCTATGCTTTCAATACCATCCTGATCAACATTCCATTGGCATTTTTCAAAGAGCTGGAATGAACAATTCTAAAATTTGTATGGAACCAGAGGAGACCCTGAATTGCTAAGGAAATGTCAAAAAAGAAAAACAAAACTGGAAGCATCACATTGTCCGATTTCAAGCTTTACTACAAAGCTGAAATTACCAAGACAGCATGGTGCTGGAACAAAAACAGACACATAGACCAGTGGAACAGAGTGGAGAGCCCAGATATGTACCTTCAACTCTGTGGTCAAATAATCTTTGAAAAAGCAGAAAAAAATATATACATTGGAAAAAAGATACTCTCTTCAATAAATGGTATGGGGAAAATTGGACAGCTACATGTAGAAGAAAGAAACTTGACAATTCTCTTACACCATACACAAAGATAAATTCGAAATGGATAAAAGACCTCAATGTGAGGCAGGAATCTATCAAAATCCTAGAGGAGAACATAGACAGTTACCTCTTCAACATCGTCCACAGCAACTTCTTTTAAGACATGTCTCCAAAGGCAAAGGAAACAAAAGTGAAAATGAACTTTTGGGACTTCATCAAGATCAAAAGCTTTTGCTTGGCAAAGGAAATAGTCAACAAAACAAAGAGGCAACCCACAGAATGGGAGAAGATATTCGCAAATGACACTACAGACAAAGGGCTGATATCCAAGATCCATAAAGAACTTCTCAAACTCAACACACACATCAAAAAATGGGCAGAAGACATGAACAGACACTTATCCAAAGAAGACATACAAATGGCTAACAGACACATGAAAAAATGTTCATCGTCATTAGCTATCAGGAAGATTCAAATCAAAACCACATTGAGATACCACCTTACACCAGTTAGAATGGCCAAAATCAACAAGACAGTAAACAACATGTGTTGGAGAGGATGTGGAGAAAAGGGAACCATCTTATGCTGTTGGTGGGAATGCAAGTTGGTGCAGCCACTTTGGAAAACAGTGTGGAGATTCCTTAAGAAATTAAAAATAGAGCTACCTGATGACCCTTCAATTGCACTACTGGGTATTTACCCCAAATATACAGATGTAGTGAAAAGAAGGGCCACCTTACCCCAATGTTCATAGCAGCAATGACCACAGTTGCCAAACTGTGGAAAGAACTAAGATGCCCTTCAAAGGACAAATGGATAAAGAAGATATGGCCCATATATACATTGGAGTATTATGCCTCCATCAGAAAGGATGAATATCCAACTTTTGTATCAACATGGACAAGACTGGAGGAGATTATGCTGAGTGAAATAAGTCAAGCAGAGAGAATCAAGTTTCATATGGTTTCAGTTACCTGTGGAGCATAAGGAATAACATGGAGGACATTGGGAAATGGAGGGAAGTGATATGGGGAAAATCAAAGGGGGAGACAAACCATGAGAGACTGTGGACTCTGAGAAACAAACTGACAGTTTCAGAGGGGAGGTGGGTGGGGGCTTGGGTGAGTCTGGTGGTGGGTATTATGGAGGGCACATACTGCATGGAGTACTGGGTGTGGTGCATAAACAATGAATTTTGGAACTTAAAAAAAATAAAATTTAAAAAACTTGAAAAAAATAAATTTCACATTTGATATTACATGGTATCAGAAGTAGGATCTGAAGGGGACAAACCTCTGAGAAACTAGCAACCCCCAGAATCATGTGCAGTATGAACATGAGCCCCTTGTGGTCTTTGTTTCCTGAATCATCTTCTTACATAGGTTCAGTAGGTGTTCTCTCAGATTTGAGTTCCTTCCTTTTGGTTGAGATCTCTGACATTATTCAGAATCTTTCATCTTAAAGTCATTGTCCTTTTTGTGGGTACTCATTTGTTTTATGAACCCATGATTTTTTTTTTGCAGCTTCTTATATTTTTTATTATGAAATATTGTGGGCAGTTAGAAGGGTGAAGAAAATACTATAATAAACATCTATGTTGATACCAGCTAGGATGAAGAAATGTTAATAATTTGCCATAATGTATTCAAATTTTACTTCCCCTCTCAACTGCTCCTTCTTTATCTAGCAAATACAGAATTATAGGTAAAGCAAAGACCCACTTATTCTTTCTCCTCCCTCCCTACCCAGAAGTAACCCCTATTCTAAACTTGCTGTATAGATCTTGGTCTTAAAGTAATGGATTCCAATCCTATAAATTCTCTCAGGATGACCCTCCTTCTGGGACTCCAGTCAGTTTTATGTTAAAAACAAACAAACAAACAATAAACTATGGTCTCTCCTCATGTGCATTCTTTACTAAATGGATCAACTTAACCAAAGATAATTTAGAATTCCAATGGCCATTATGGGAAATTTTCAGAATCCTCAAACTTGTTTTCCTTTGAACCAGATTGGAAGACTGGCTCTAAAATTAAGCAGAGTGAATGGGATGCCTATTTTAATTGGTACTTGGAGGGATCCAAATGCATGCAAGACTCTAAAAATTGCTTCTAAGTTAACCAAGTATTCCTGGACCGTTTCCTGTTTCCTGGATTGTTTTTCTTCACCTTTTAAAGTAAACTGCCTAAAGACAAAAAACAAAAACAAGAAACCTGGGTTTTGTCAAAAAAATTTCTTGTGTTTGCTGTCATTATCAAGTATGTAATTACTTAAGTAAACTGAGCCATCTCAATATTAAGAGTTAAGTCTTGCTCAGAACTATATGGATTTCTATATTTGCTTTTAAGATCTTCTATTGTCACCATAGTTAAATGGGTAACAAAGTATCGATTCATGGTGAGCAATAATATTATTTAACTCACTGTTCTAAAACCTTCTTATATTTTGGACAAACTTATCCAAATCAATTTCTAAATAAATCTTTTTGACCATGAACTAATTCTGAGGTTTTAAAAAAGATCTTAGAGCATCTCAAAGGATTTGTCCTCTCTCCTTTTAAAAAAGATGTTAAACTAATTAGTCTTATTGGATATGTTAAATTACATGGGAAACATTATTATAAATGATGATAATCCTTCTTGAGATATACTCTAGCAGTGAATGCTATTAATGTAAATATTCTGAAAATTAAATGAAATCCAAGGAAATTTGATATGCCTTGATATGTTATAGTCATAATTCTAATCATCACCTTAAAATGTTGCATGTTACAGAAATCATCAAATTTCCCTGTTAATTGCATTGCAATAAACTCTCATCAGATCTTTTTAAAAATGGAAATTTTTAAGTTTTTTTTTTATTTTTTAATTACTTTTCATGGACTAGAATTCATTATTTATGCACCATACCCAGTGCTCCATGCAATACATGTCCTCCACAATACCCACCACCGGGCTGGCCCAACTTTCCACATCCCACCCCTTCAAAACCCTGTTTTTCAGAGTCCATAGTCTCTCATGGTTCATCTCTCCCTCCAATTTCCCTCATTTTTAAGTCTTCTTTCATTTACAATTATTGTTTTACTCTGATGCTTTTTTGCAAAAAATAAACCTACAAAATTATTCATCTTCAAAGAGATTCACTTAAGGAGCTTTGGCAAAGTGCAGGTTTCCAATAACTGAGATCATAAAATTAAACTGGGTAAAAATTTTCAGAACTAATGGAAAAGCCGTATTCAAACAGAACAAAAATGAACAACACAGGATACAGTGAACTGATGAGGATGAACACAATTCCTATGATTTTTTTTTTTAATATTGCTCATTCTTTAGTCTTTGTTTTCTGGAAATGAGGAAATCTTTCCTCTGACGTTATCTATGACTTACAGCAAGTTAGTAAAATGTACTTTTGTGAACCAAGATAAAACATTCATCTTTTTCTTCCTACCAGATCCCTCCAGAAATTAGAAACTTTTGAGTACTTTTTCTCATAGCAATATCATTATTTGCATAAGTTCAGTAAAAATCTGTTCTCCTTGAAACAGAACACTATTAGAAATATGGGCTATATTGCAAGACTTTGACTGGATTGTCATATTTAAGAGAGGTGTGCATAGACTCAGATATGACCAGACAACTTTAAGAAATTAAGATTGATATTTATGAAGCCAATATAATACCAGCCTGAGAGACTTTTAAAAGTTTAACTTGAATTTTTTCATAAAAAGTTTCAACAAAGTAGTCTTAAAGAGCTTATATGGTCAATCACTATTCTTGCTACACTTATGTAAATAATCAGGTCAATTTTAATGCAAACAAATCAGCTTTACAGAGATTATCACCAGGAAAAAATTTGGAGTACTTATAGAAAAGAAAATTATATTTATACCTTTGTAGATTCTAATCCTGTTAATTGTCCTTAGGTTTTGTTATATACCTATAGCTGGACTAAATTTTAAATTCTTATAGTTTCTTCAAATATCTGAGTGTGACTCTCCAAATTAACATTTCCAATTTTTTCCATCTTTCTGATTTGGAATCAATTAAAAAAAAAAGTTTCACTTTGTACCTCCTTGATAAGGACTATATCGGGTCCTTCTCACTGCCCAAATAGTAGCCAGACGTCAAGAACTTGAACCTTGAATATAAACCTCACAGCTAAAGAAGGCTGCATCTGTCTGGTCTGCTCAAATACTGGGGACCTCAGATCAAATTGATGGGGAAAAGAAATAACTGACATCTTGGAGGCTGGATCAAGATCTTATACCTTAACAAAACCTAAAATCCTTTCTTCTTCCCTTTCTTCGATTTACTCTGGCACTGACCTGGAAAGATAATACCATCATTTTTATCTCCCAGGCCACTGCAAATATGAGTAAACTCTGGAATTTAGATCAGTCTTTTAATTATTATTTCAGGCAAGGAGAAAACCTAACTGATCCTTAATCATCTTATCTATTTTTAGCTGGTTACCTTCAAGTTTGAACTCCTGGTTTAGGACCATTATGTAGACTAGATTTATTATTCTGCCCCTCATTTTTGTTTTGTTTAATCATATTTAAGCTTTATAAATGTTGTTGTCAAACCTCTGCAGAAATAATGTACCCAATAGGGTGATGCTGGCTCAGTGGTTCAAGACAATCTCTAATATTTATGACCTTGATAAAACAGACTTTAAATGGGAAATGCCTAGAGTTCTCCTTCATATCCTTCCTTGTTACTCAGTGTGGCCTTAAATGTTTTCTGATCCCTATGCACTTTCCCTCTGATGTGGGGCATGATGACCAGGAAAGGTCTTCCCTGACACTAAAGGACAAAAACCACTAAATTGTGTAAAATCTGACTCAATAAGTTATGCTTTTGAGGAAAGACCCTGTTCAAAAGGAGAAAGAGTGAACATGAATAAAGGAAATCCTACTCCAAATGGAGTCAGGAAGCCATGAAAGGAGAGCTCTCAGGCACTATCCTTCACCACAGCTTCCACAGCCCAGAGAAAGAAAAAAGATTTTTCTCTCAGCCTGGCAACAGCAAATTGCTTTCATGTGCAGCCAATGAGCTGCTACCACTTCAAACTCTCATTTTCAAACAATGACCCTTTGTTCAAAACAACCCTTCCCAACTTCCTCCTTCCTTCTATAAAAAGGTGCTTTCTTTTGCTTTCCAGACTTACCTTCAGAAGTCACAATTTGCAATTCTTCTGTTATTCTTTTTTTTTTTTAATATTTTATTTATTCATTTGTCAGAGAGAGAGAGCAGGAGCAAGCACAGGCAGACAGAGAAGCAGGCAGAGGCAGAGGGAGAAGCAGGCTCCCTGCCGAGCAAGGAGCCCGATGCAGGACTCGATCTCAGGACACTGGGATCACGACCTGAGCTGAAGGCAGCCGCCCGACCAACTGAGCCACCCAGGTGTCCCTCTTCTGTTATTCTTAAATAAACTCATTTGCTTTGCAATAACCTTTATTGTTTACTTTTTAAGGTTGAAAATACAAATAGTTTTCCTCCAATTGTGGCATTTCAGTCACTTTGCTTTGTGGTCCAATCTTCAAAATTAACTATCTTATATTCCATGTCCCACAACACAGAGGAGGTTCCTTTCAGAAGATGCATGCAGGGGTCAGTGTGACCTTTGCACCCCATCTGATATTAAAGTTGTCATGGTTCTTTCTATGAATTCTTGGAGTCTTATGATACCTGGAAAATACCCATGAACACTAAAAGTTTTCCAGTAACATCTGAAGTATGCTTAAAATCATGGACCAAGAACTGTTTGTGGTCTTCTCCAATACCCTGTATCCTCCACACCTCCCATAACCAGAATAAATATATCACACTACACTAAAATTACACAGGTTATAAATATCAACTTGGGGAAACAGGAAAACAAATCTTCTATAAAGAAGCATGTAATTTAAAACCAACTGTATTTTGTATTTGTGAATAAATGATTTAACATATAAGAAACATATCAAAAGTAAATTTGTTCAATTCACAAACTAAAATGAAGCTTGAATAAGCTCCAGTGTCTCCACCACAAGCCTAGAGCTAGCCTCATTAGACTGAGCCACTTCCACATCTGTGTGAAAATTACATTCTTAGACTTCTTGAAAATAAGCATCCACATCACTGATTTATTTTTTTGAGATGGAACACTTATTTTTTGTAATATGTACTAATATTTCACTCTGTCAAGAACTGCAGTGGGTCTAAGATTTTACTCTATTTACAAACTAGCAAATAAGCCTGACACAGTGTTATGGATGCTGACAGAAAAACATGGGTCCTGGGTCAGAGTAAAAGGTCAGCTTATTATTCACAGAAATAAGAGTAGCCAGCATGTCCTTACTTTTGCTCAATTCTCCCAAACCCCAATTCCCACACAGTGACAGAAAGAACACCAGGGGACACCGACAATGCAAAGTGTTGTTCTAGGAGAGAACCCTCGGGTTTTGGAAATCCAAATGTTTTATAATGGACTGCAAGCACATCTGTACAAAACGTGTCATGGAGGGAGGCATTGCATTTACTAGACAGCCTAGTAAAGGAGTCTCTTTCTTCTCTGGAGGAAGGTACAATCTCTGCCTTCCAAGGCTGTTTATGTTATAAACATCTCTGAAAAGATAGTCTTTAAAAAAGACCTCAGTACCTCTCTTTGCTAGATGTGGAGAAATGTAATAGACCGATGGAGAATCATCTCCCAACATGGCCTACCAGAAGACAAACTGGAGTGTCACACAAAGTAATTTAAAACAGGCTTATTGGGGCACCTGGGTGGCTTCTGCCTTTGGCTCAAGTCGTGATCCTAGGCTCCTGAGATTGAGCCCCACATCAGGCTCTGCTCAGCAGGGAGTCTGCTTGTCCCTTTCTTCCTCACCTCGCTCATGTTCTCTCTCTCTTGTTCTCTCAAATAAACAATAAAATAAAATCTTTAAAAAAATAAAAAATAAACACGCTTATTTATGAATTTAAAACATACATAAATATGTGTATATATCATATATATGTATATACATATATATGCACTTACACTTACACATACACACAAATGTTAGATGTGTATAAAATAATGTATGATATATATCATATAAGAAGGGAATGATATGTAAACTAAACATACATCATCTATATATATTGTGTGTGGATATATATCTATATTAGATTGATTAGATTTGACGATGAGCTAGTGATTTTTAAACTCCTTTCTGAGTCTTCTCCGAGCATCTGTTGTTAGTATTATCAAATAACAATTATATCAATTATATTTAATTAGATTATTTTCAAAAGCCCACAACACTCAAATTAATAAAACATTTTTTTCTGTGTGCTATGAAAACAAAATCCATTTCTGATGAAATGTCACATGGCTAGCAGCCCACAAATACATTAAGATGAAAATGATCATATGAAGTGCCTGTTTTTGTTGACAAGATTGAATTTTAAAATAATGTTATGCATGTCCAATTAGTTAATGAGTACAAGCTAAATGAAGGGAAAACAATTTAATTGTTATCTTTCAGACCATGGAAATGAGTGATGTATATACAAGTGTCATATTTACTTATATATTATTGGATTAAATATTAGGTCATGTAATGGACAGGACTATTGACCCTCAAGAATTACAATATGTGTATGTAATCACTAAAAAAAATGCTAACTGTACACTTTTTTCTTGTATCCCACTGAAATTTTTTAAATAAAGCAAAAGAAGTGAAAAATGCATGCTCATAATTATCTTGTTTATTCTGTCTCCATTTCTTTCTTGTTTATTCTGTCTGCCTTTCATCTTTATGCATATTCCGTAGGGAAAGTATTTTTATTTTCATCTCATGGGTGAGGACACTGAGGTTTGGATGCCGTGTTAAATAACATGTGATTCAAATCTGTGGTTATCTAACATCAGCGCATATCCTCTTGTTTCAGTCAAACTGGCCTTATACTTTTCTATTTTCAGCATGCTCCTAGGTAATATATGAAATCTGAAAATGTTTAGTAACAAATAGTAATTTAACTGAGCATGGGATTGGTGAAGAATAATGGTAACAGCAGAGATGCACCCTAACTCTGTCCTATATAAACTAATATGCATGAACGAAGAACAGTTAAGAATGGTAAGAAGAGTGTCTTAGCACACAAGGAATGGAAGTCAAGGCCAGATTGCAATGAAAGTACTGCATATATCAGAGAGATTTAGGGTGGATTTGATCTTGAAATAGGACATATTAATTGTCTATTTGTGCCATAATACCCTCCAAAGCTAGAGGGTTAAACAATATAAATTTATCATCTTACAGTTCTATAGGTCAGATATCTGTGATAGTCTCACTGGACTCATGTCAAGGTGTTGGAGGGCTATGTTGCTTTCTATAAGCTGTTGGTGGGATCCATTTGTTGGTCTTTTCCATTTTCTAGAGGCAACCCGTATTCCTTAGCTCATGGTCTCCTCCTTTCGCTTTTAAAGCCAGTGATAGCAAATTAAGTCCTTCTCACACTACATCACTGTGACCTATTCATTTGCCTTCCTTCTTCACTGTGGTCTAGACTGGGTCCATCCAGAAAATTCAGAATAATCTCCCCCACTTTAACTACAATCACATCTTCAAAGTCTCTTTTTTTGTCATGAAATAAAACATGTTCCTAGATTCCAGATAATAGGGCATAAATATTTTTGGAGGACATTATTTTGCCTAACTTAATGAGTAAGTCCTCAGTATGTAAAAAGAATACCCCAATTAAAGACACAGATTGTTAGAGTAAAGAAAAAAAAAAAGACCCAAATGAATATTATCTATAAGAAACTCAAAGGAAGGAAGGAAGGAAGGAAGGAAGGAAGGAAGGAAGACAGACAGACAGACAGACTCAGGTTAAAAATAAAGGTTAAGAAAAACAGGGACTTTAGAGAGGAGTCAAGATGGTGGAGAAGTAGCAGGCTGAGACTACATCAGGCAGCAGGAGATCAGCTAGATAGCCTATCAAACCATTCCAAACACCTACGAATCCAACAGGAGATTGAAGAGAAGAAGAGCAACAATTCTAGAAACAGAAAATTGACCACTTTCTAAAAGGTAGGACCAGTGGAGAAGTGAGTCCAACGCAACAGGAAGATAGACCCCCGGGGGGAGGGGCCAGATCCCGGGAAGCGGCGGAACAACAGAGCACAAAATCAGGACTTTTAAAAGTCTGCTCCATGGAAGGACATCACTTCAGAGGTTAAACTGGGGTGAAAACCTCACAGGGACAGCGTGGACTCAGGTCCCGTGGGATCACAGAAAGATCGGGGGTGTCTGAGTGTTGCAGAGCTCACAGGTATTAGAGTGGGGAAGCTGGCTGCAGAGACAGAGCCAAGGAGTGAGCTCTCAACTTGGAGTTACCTTGAGCCATAATCTGTGACACGGGCTGGTGCTCTGTGTTGGGGTCCCCACAGGATCCGCGGAGACTCCGACCTGGGAGAGCTCAGGGATCTGCGGGGTTCGGAGACTCCAGGTGGGACTCTGCCAGAGACAGAGATGCTTGGTCACAGGCTGGGTGACCTCGGAGCACAGCCAGAGGCCAGTGACACTGGACTGATTGTGCGTGATTTTCTCCAAGCGCAGCTGGAGGCTGGGGAGATGGGAGTGATTAAGCACTTTTCTCTGAAGACGTGTTGAAGACTGGGGCCCCGAGCTCTCGGCTCCTCCGAGCTGGAGATTGGGAGGCAGCCATTTTTATTCCCATCCTCCGGAACTCTATGGAAAGTGTTCAGGGAACAAAAGCCCCAGAAAGCGAACCTGAGAGGATTACTTAGCCCAGCCACTGGTAAGGGCGGTGCAATTCCGCCTGGGGCAGAGAGACTTGAAAATCACTACAACAGGCCCCTCTCCCAGAAGATCAACAAGAAATCCAGCCAAGACCAAGTTCACTTAACAAGGAGAACAGTGGAATTCCAGAGGAGGAGAAAGCAAAGCATGGAATTCTTGGCTTTCTCCCCATGAATCTTTAGTCTTGCAAAGTTAATTTTTTTTTAATTTTTTTCTCTTCTGCTAATTTTTTTTAACTTTTACCCTTTCCTCTTTTAATGTTTTTTTAACTAGTTTATCTTAATAACTTTCTTTAAAAAAATCTTTTTTGAACCTTTATTATTATAGTCATATTTTATCCTTCACTGTATCTAACTTTATTCTTTGTATACACATAGTGTTTTTTTCTCTTCTTAAAAATTTGGGGTACAACTTCTCCTAATAGATCAAAATACACCCCAAATCTAGTACCAGGCTTGATCTAGTCTCCAGCCCAAGGAAGTTCTCTCCACTTTTTTTTTTTTTTTTTTATTCTCCCTACCAACTTACCTTATCAACTTCTTTCTTGGAAAAAAAAAATTAATCTTTATAGTCATATTTCATCCCTTCATTGTGTTTACCCTTATATATGTTTTGAATTCTTTAAAATTTTGGAAGGTAGTTTCTTCTAAGAGACCAAAATACTCCCAAAATTAAGTGGGTGACCCTGTTCTAGTCACCAGTCTAATACATATTTATATATGTATTTCTTTTTTATATTTTTTCTTTATTTGTGTTCTCTTTTTTTTGAAATTTTTTTCTCTTTTCTGAACTTCTTTTTACCCCCGCCCCCCCACGGTTTGGGGTCTCTTCTGATTTGGTTAAGGCACATCTTCCTGGGGTCTTTGCCACCCTTTTAGTATTACATTTGCTCCTTCATATATTCTTATCTGGACAAAATGACAAGGCAGAAAAACTCACCACAAAAAAAAGAACAGGAGGCAGTACCGAAGGCTAGGGACCTAATCAATACAGACATTGGTAATATGTCAGATCTGGAATTCAGGATGACGATTCTCAAGTTTCTAGCCAGGCTCAAAAAAGGCATGAAAGATATTAGAGAAACCCTGTCTGGAGAAATAAAAGCCCTTTCTGGAGAAATAAAAGAACTAAAATCTAATCAAGTTGAAATTAAAAAAGCTATTAATGAGATGCAATGAAAAATGGAGGCTCTTACTGCTAGGATAAATGAGTCAGAAGAAAGAATTAGTGATCTAGAAGACCAAATGACAGAGAATAAAGAAGCTGAGCAAAAGAAGACAAACAACTACTGGATCACAAGGGGAGAATTTGAGAGATAAGTGATACCAGAAGAGGAAACAACATCAGAATAATTGGGATTCCAGAAGAAGAAGAAAGGGAGAGAGGAGCAGAAAGTATATTAGAGAGAATTATTGTAGAGAATTTCCCTAATATAGGAAAGGGAACAAGCATCAAAATCCAGGAGGTGCAGAGAATCCCCCTCAAAATCAATAGGAATAGGTCCACACCCCATCATCTAATAGAAAATTTATAAGTTTTAGCGACAAAGAAAATCCTGAAAACAGCACGGGACAAGAAGTCTGTAACATACAATGGTAAAAATATTATATTGGCAGCATACTTATCCACAGAGACCTGGCAGGCCAGAAAGAACTGGCATGATATATTCAGAGCACTAAATGAGAAAAACATGCAGCCAAGAATACTTTATCCAGCTAGGTTATCATAGAAAATAGAAGGAGAGATAAAAAGCTTCTAGGACAAACAAAAACAGAAAGAATTTGTAAACACCAAACCAGTTCTACAGGAAATATTGAAAGGGGTCATCTAAGCAAAGAGAGACCCTAAAAGTATTATCAGAAAGGAGTAGAGACTATATACAGTAACAATCACCTTACAAGCAATACAATGGCACTAAATTCATATCTCACAATAGTTACCCTGAATGTAAAGGGGCTAAATGCTCCAATCAAAAGACACAGGGTTTCAGAATGGATAAAAAAAACAAAACCTATCAATATGCTGCCTACAAGAATCTCATTTTAGATCCGAAGACACTTCCAGATTCAAAGTGAGGGGGTGGAAAACAATTTATCATGCTAATGGACATCAGAGGAAGCTGGGGTGGCAATCCTTATATCAGATCAATTAGATTTTAAGCCAAAGACTATAATAAGAGATGAGGAAGGACACTATATCATACTCAAAGGGTCTGTCCAACAAGAAGATCTAACAATTGTAAATATCTATGCCCCTAACATGGGAGCAGCCAACTATATAAACCAATTAATAACAAAATCAAGAAACACATTGACAATAATACAATCATAGTAGGAGACTTTATCCCGCCCCTCACTGACATGGACAGATTGTCCACGCAAAAGATCAACAAGGAAATAAAGGTCTTAAATGACACACTGGACCAGATGGACATCACAGATATATTCAGAACATTCCATCCCAAAGCAACAGAATACACATTCTTCTCTAGTGCCCATGGAACATTCTCCAGAATAGATCACATCCTGGGTCATAAATCAAGTCTCAACCAGTATCAAAAGATTGGGATCATTCCCTGCATATTTTCAGACCACAATGCCCTGAAACTAGAACTCAATCACAAGAGGAAATTTGGAAAGAGCACAAATAAATGGAGACTCAACAGCATCCTTCTAAAGAATGAATGGGTCAGCCAGGAAATTAAAGAAGAATTGAAAAAATCATGGAAACAAATGATAATGAAAACACAACGGTCCAAAATCTGTGGGACACAGCAAAGGCAGTCCTGAGAGGAAAATATATAGTGATACAGGCCTTTCTCAAGAAACAAGAAAGGTCTCAAATACACAACCTAACCCTACACCTAAAGGAGCTCGAGAAAGAACAACAAAGAAAGCCTAAACCCAGCAAGAGAAGAGAAATAATAAAGATCAAAGCAGAAATCAATGAAATAGAAACAAACAAACAAAAAAATAGAACAAATCAACGAAACTAGGAGCTGGTTCTTTGAAAGAATTAATAAGATTGATAAACCCCTGGCCAGACTTACCAAAAGGAAAAGACAAAGCACCCAAATAAATAAAATCATGAATGAAAGTGGAAAGATCACAGCCAACACCAAAGAAATACAAACAATCATAAGAACATATTATGAGCAACTCTATGCCAACAAATTTGACAATCTGAAAGAAATGGATGCTTTACTAGAGACATATAAACTGCCAAAACTGAACCAGGAAGAAATAGAAACTCTGAATAGGCCCATAACCAGTAAGGAGATTGAAACAGTCATCAAAAATCTCCAAACAAACAAAAGCCCAGGGCCAGATGGCTTTCCAGGGGAATTCTACCAAACATTTAAAGAAGAATTAATTCCCATTTTCCTGAAACTGTTCCAAAAAACAGAAATGGAAGGAAAACTTCCAAACTCATTTTATGAGGCCAGCATCACCTTGATCCCCAAAGCAGACAAGGATTCCATCAAAAAAGAGAATTACAGACTAATATCCTTGATGAACACAGATGCAAAAATTCTCACCAAAATACTAGCCAGTAGGATCCAGCAGTACATTAAAAGGATTATTCACCACGACCAAGTGGGATTTATTCTAGGGCAGCAAGGTTGGTTCAACATCCGCAAATCAATCAATGTGACACAATACATTAACAAAGAAAGAACAAGAACCATATGATACTCTCAATAGATGCTGAAAAGGCATTTGACAAAGTACAGCATCCCTTCCTAATCAAAACTCTTCAAAGTTTAGGGACAGAGGGCACATACCTCAATATTATCAAAGCCATCTATGAAAAACCCACCGCAATTATCATTCTCAATGGAGAAAAACTGAGAGCTTTTCTGCTAAGGTCAGAAACATGGCAGGGATGTCCGTTATCACCACTGCTATTCAACATAGTACTAGAAGTCCTAGCCTCAGCAATCAGACAACAAAAAGAAATTAAAGGCATCCAAATCGGCAAAGAAGAAGTCAAACTATCACTCTTTGCAGGTGATATGATACTATATGTGGAAAACCCAAAAGGCCCCACTCCAAAACTGCTAGAGCTTGTACAGTAATTCAGTAAAGTGTCAGGATATAAAATCAATGCACAGAAATCAGTTGCGTTTCTTTACACCAACAACAAGACAGAAGAAGGAGAAGTTAAAGAGTCAATCCCATTTACAATTACACCCAATACCATAAGATACCTAGGAGTAAACCTAACCAAAGAGGCAAAGAATCTATACTCAGAGAACTATAAAGTACTCATGAAAGAAATTGAGGAAGACACAAAGAAATGGAAAAATGTTCCATGCTCATGGATTGGAAGAATAAATATTGTGAAAATGTCTATGCTACCTAAAGCTATCTACACATTTAATGGAATGCCTATCAAAATCCCATGCAATTTTTTCAAAGAAATGGAACAAATAATCCTAAAATTTATATGGAACCAGAAAAGACTAAAATAGCCAAAGGAATATTGAAAAAGAAAGCCAAAGTTGGTGGCATCACAATTCCATACTTCAAGCTCTACTACAAAGCTGTCGTCATCAAGACAGTATGGTACTGGCACAAAAACAGACACATAGATCAATGGAACAGAATAGTGAGCCCAGAAATAGACCCTCAACTCTATGGTCAACTAATATTCGACAAAGCATGAAAGAATATCCAATGGAAAAAAGACAGCCTCTTCAACAAATGGTGTTGGGAAAATTGGACAGCTGCATGCAGAAAAATGAAATTGGACCAGTTCCTTACACCACACATGAAAATAGACTTAAAATGGATGAAGGAACTCAACGTGAGAAAGGAATCCATCAAAATCCTTGAGGAGAACACAGGCAGCAACCTCTTCAACCTCAACCACAGCAACTTCTTCCTAGGAACAATGCCAAAGGCAAGGGAGGCAAGGGAAAAAATGAACTATTGGGGCTTCATCAAGATCAAAAGCTTTTGCACAGCAAAGGAAACAGTCAACAAAACCAAAAGACAAGTGACAGAATGGGCGAAGATATTTGCAAATGACATATCAGATAAAGGGCTAGTATCCAAAATCTATAAAGAGCTTAGCACACTCAACACCCAAAGAACAAATAATCCAATCAAGAAATAGGAAGAGGAGATGAACAGACATTTCTGCAAAGAAGACATCCAGATGGCCAACAGACACAATGAAAAGTGCTCCACATCACTGGGCATCAGGGAAATACAAATTAAAACCACAATGAGATACCACCTCACACCAGTCAGCATGGCTAAAATGAACAAGTCAGGAAATGACAGATGCTGGCGAGGATGTGGAGAAAGGGGAACCCTCCTACACTGTTGGTGGGAATGCAAGCTGGTGCAACCACTCTGGAAAACAGCATGGAGGTTCCTCAAAAAATTGAAAATAGAGCTACCTTTTGACCCAGCAATTGCACTACTTGGTATTTACCCTAAAGATATAAACGTAGTGATCCGAAGGGGCACGTGTACCCGAATGTTTATAGCAGCAGTGTCCACAATAACCAAGTTATGGAAAGAACCTAGATGTCCATCAACAGATGAATGGATAAAAAAGAAGTGGTATATATATATATATATATATATATATATATATATATATACACACACACACACACACACAATGGAATACTATGCAGCCATCAAAAGAAATGAAATCTTACCCTTTGCGACAACATGGATAGAACTAGAGGGTATTATGCTTAGCGAAATAAGTCAGTTGGAGAAAGACAACTATCACATGATCTCCCTGATATGAGGAAGTGGAGATGCAACGGGGGTGGGGGCTAAGGGTGTAGGAAAAGAAAAAATGAAACAAGATGGGATCGGGAGGGAGACAAACCAAAAGAGACTCTTAATGTCATAAAACAAACTGAGGGGGGGAGGGGGGAGGGGGGTTGGGAGAGGTTGGTGGGGTTACATTATATGTTTAAATAAAAAAAAAATAAATTAAGAAAAGGAAAAAAAGAAAAACAGGGACTTTGCTAACATGAATGAAAAGGAAACTGGAACAGTGATATCAATTTCTGAGTAAGCAGACTTCAGAACAGGGAAATTTATCAGGGACAATGAGCTGTCACTCTTCCAAGATGACATAACAAACTTAAACATGTATATATGTAATAGAGCATTAAAATACATGAGGCAAAACCTGACAGAGAGCTTGCAGATAAAGACAAATCCACTATTATAGTTGGAGACTTTCATGCTATCAGTATTTGATAGTTCAAGCAGGCAGAAAATCACTAAGGAGGTAGTTGACTTGAACAGCACTCCAACCCACTTGATCTAATTGATATTTATAGAATATTCCCTTCAACAACAAAGAACACATGTTCTTCTCAAGCTCACATGAAACATTCACCAGACAAATAGTATTCTAGGCTATAAAGCACACTAACAATCTTTTTTTTTCTTTAAATAGAAGTAATTTATAGTGCATTATCAGACCACTATGGTATTAAACTAAAAATCAATAACGGAAATAGAGTTGGAAATTCCCCAATATTTGGTGATTAAACACACACTATTAAATAACACATAGGTCAAAGAAGTCTCAAGAAAATATTGTACATTATTTTGAACTAAGTGAAAATTTAAATGTCCTATCAAAATGTGGGGATGATGTGATAGCAGTGCTGAAATGGAAATTTATAGCAGTAACCATGTCCATTAAGAAAAGAAAAAATCTTACATTTGAATAACACAAGCTCTCACCTAAGAAAAGTAAAGAAGAGCAATTGAAGCCAAAGTAAGAAGAAGAAAAAATGATTAAAATTGGCATTATTATTTATCATTTATTAAAATAAAAATTTTATTTTATTAGCAGAAGTGAATGATATTGAAGACGATGATATGAATGATATTAAAAACAGGAAAACAATCGAGAGTATTCAGGAACTAAAGCTGATTCTTTGAAAAGGTCAGTGAAACTTACAAACCTCTGGCCAGGCTGGGCAATGACCTTGTGTCTATAATTGTCCATAATTTACCCTCTTTATTAGCTTGGCCAATCTTTAGGCAGGCTTCTCTCTTCCCCAGCAACCTCTAAACTTTGGTTTGTCCCAAGTCTGACCAAACAGTAAAACACAGAATCCCACCCCTAGTGGCTGGCTTATCGTGACAATCAGCTGACCACAGTGAGAAATGGAAACATATCCTGTCAGACCCTGAATTATGTTGTCTGTTCATTCCCACTTAACTTCTCAAAAGTTCCTGCTAGTCTCACTTGCCCATCTCTACACAAGGAAGGCTTTTTTTTCTGTTTGATTTTAAAAGTCTGGTTGAGTCTGTTTGGCGCATTCTTCTATTGCAATAGTCTTTGCAAAAAAAAAAAAAAAAAAAAAAATCTCTCCTTAACTAAGTCTGGATTTGTTTTTATTTGGAATCAAGAAACAGAGAAAACACCAATTACTGACATCAAAATGAAAGAAGGGTCACCCCACTGATCTCATGTACATTAAAATAAGGAAAAGTAATTTGAAAAAAAACCACGAAGGAATACTATGAACCAGGAATAACAAAGATCCCCAAATGTGATTGATAATAGGTAATACAGACCAATTCCTTGGAAGAGACATACCAAAAGTCACACAAGAAGAAATCAATAATCCACATACATTTATATCTATCAAAGAAATTGAGTCAAGAACGTATGACCTTCTAAATAAAGAGAAAAGAAGGAGGTTTTCAGATTAGGAGCCAGCAGAAAGATCCTGAGATGAAAATTAACTGAGCATGGACAGAAAAAGATGTAAAATGCTGTCTGATGAGAGCAGAGGAGTGAAACAGGGGAAACTCTTAACACTCAGGGAGGGTCTCTATTTGCTAACAGATATCAGGAGGCTATTTCTCCCCCACGGAGCTCCTGAATTACAGGCCAGGGGTCGTTCTAGGGGACACTTCACACTTGCCAGCATGAGGCATCCCCCGGAGAATCCGTCTTGGTTGATTGCCAGCTTCTTGGCATTCTGACAGGAGAAAAGAGAGACCAAAACCATTTTTTTCAGAACCTGTGACATCTGCACTTCAGTGGGATACTAAGAGTTGGTAAAAACACAAAGTAGTTGGCACTTGCAAAGAGTCCACTGAAGGGCTTTGGTGCTTTCATACAAAGTTCATAACAAAGGAGCAATGTGAAGCTGACATGATTTACAGCTGATTCTGAGAGCTCAAACTGGGGGCGTGGTAATGTGTCTACAGCATGTTTGCAAGCATTAATGTCACTGCTTCACCTTGCAAATTAGCTATAATCCCAGATTAATGTCGTGGCATTTCCCTAGTATTTTATGGTGTTGGTGGTGATCTTTCAGGCTTTACGGGTTCTGTGGCAAATTGTTCCTCACTATGAAAGCAAAAGTCAATTTATTCTGAGTTACCTTAGAACTAAAAATGTGTGTGCATGTGTATTGTTGGAGGTGGAATGGTATTGAGGGTGTTATTTATTAATAATAGTAAATAGAGCTCTCCTCCAAGTGGCTTCTTAGATTCATGGTTCAGAGTGAAGTCAGCACAGAGAGTTGGAAAAATTATTATTAGTAGGGATCTGGGTAGGATGGCATGACCTTAATATGCTCAGTTTTAAGAAATTCTGGGACTGAGAATGCAACTCTATGGTAGGCAGAATCAAGGATTGTCCTCTCTCCCCCTGAGATTCCCATTCCCTGGTTCTTCAAACTCTTGTCTAGATATCACTGTGAAGGGACTTTGCAATTATAATTTAAGATTCAAATCATTTGACCTTAAAATTTGGAGACTCTCCAGGTAAGCCTGATCTAATTATATAAGCCTAGTAAAAGGCAGAAGAAGACAGCAGACAGGAAGCCAGAGAAAGCTGAAGGACAAAAAGTACTCAAAATGCAATTGATGGTTTAAAGATAGAAAGAGCAATGTAGGTGCTCCCTGGGATCAGAGAGTGACCTTGAAGCAAGCAAGGAAGTGGGGGTCTTGGTTCTACAATCTCAGAGAGATGCATTCAACCCGTCAATGACATGCCTGAGCTTAGAAATGAATTCTTCCTTCCCTCTCCTCTGCCCTGCCTTCCAGGTAAGCACTCAGTCTGGCTGATATCTTGACTCCAGCCTCATGATACCTGAGCACAGACCAGCCAGGCTCATCTGGGCTTCTCACCTACAGAAACAGAACATAGCTGCTGTTTTAAACTGCTAAATGTATAGTAATTTGCTAGGCAACAAGAGAAAACTAATAGAAATTTTTCTCCATGTGCATGCATAGTCTAGATAATGGGCTTGTATTCAAATAAATACCATATAATAGGTGCTAAATGAATGAATGTGAAAATTACTATTGTTATGTTCTGAAAATACTCAGAAAATCTACCTCCATGTCACTTTTAACTGATTGAAGTCCAATAAAACATTTTCTGCTATATAAAAGCTTCATTATAATATAACAAACTTTTTTGAGTAATGAGTCACTCAGCTATTCTGAAAGATTCCCACCCAACATTCTGACCAGTCATAAGCTCTCTTGGTCTGACTTCTGTATTTTTTAACATTTTATAATGGCTTTAAGACTGCTAGAACCTTACATGTCTTAGAAACTGTCAAACTTTAAAAAATTCTCCCAGAGCAAAACTACAAGGGAATGTTGCTTTATTTAGGCTGTAGCGATAGAAACAATGTTGCAGAGAGTATCTCCCAAACATGAGGAGTAATAGGGACTTGATAAGGAAAAGAAATGGGAGGGCTCAAGCCTTCCCTTTACTGTGTTAGCCATTGCAATCCTGTGGAAACTTACATCAGGATCTAAGAATAATTGACTCAAAGAAGGAATTTACCTGGGTGCCTGGGTGGCTCAGTGGGTTAAGCCCCTGCCTCTGGATCAGGTCACGATCTCAGGGTTGTGGGATAGAGCCCCACATCCAGCTCTCTGCTAAGAGGGAAGCCTGCTTCCCCCTCTATTTCTACCTGCTGCTCTGCTTACTTGTGGTCTCTCTCTCTGTCGAATAAAAAAATAAAATCTTAAAAAAAAAAAAAAAAAGAAGGAATTCACAGTTAGTTTCTTGGTACCAGTAAACAGAAGGTCAGCGTAAATTCAGAGAAAATGTTGTAATTTGCCACAAAAATAAAGATACATCATTCCATTTAAGGGTTTTGTGAATTGCGGGGGGTGGGGGGAGCTATATTACAGTTGAAAATCCACCTTGAATTTGAATGAACAACAACTTTTATTTATATCACAGAGCCAAAGAGCCTCCCCCAGGGAATACTGCTGCTGCAAATATCCTGTCTTTGGGGATGTTTCAGTTTCCTTCCAGGGACCAGAACCCATTTAGGGTGGGTTTCTAAAAGATGCAATGCTGAAGATGCTTTGTCAAATGAGCATTCTATATTCCAAATTTCATATGCAGTGTTTTAGTGTGGTAAATATGGCTGGACCACAAACCAAAATCAAAGTCTCCATAACTTCTCTGCCTAAAAGCCCAGAGCCATTTTTCCGTGGCCATGTCCTGGTTCCTCTTATTTCTCCCAAACCAATGCTGTCTACAAGCATATAATATCCTCAGCCTCACAATATCCAGAGGAAAAGGGAAAAAAAAAGTGGGAGGGCTCAATTCTCCTCATCACCATAAAAAATTTCCCCCAAGTAGTGCCAACTTCACATTTCCAAAATTTATGAATTCTTCTTGTCTTCAGGACAAAATCCTACAAGATACTTAGTACAGAATTGGAAAGCAATACAATTTTTCAGATGAATATATATATATTTTTTTTACCTTTTATTATTATTATTTTTTTTATGTCTACACTGTGGAGATCCAGCTTGAGCCCAATATGCACTCACTGATGAGATGTAGTCTTATCTGGAAATGTCTTGCCAACCAGCCCCTTTTTCCTCTCATTAGTCTGAGTCAGCATGAAGATATCATTATTCAATGCAATGTTTCTGGTGCCTGGAGAATGTTTGTCTTCAAGTAGTGTTCAATAAATTACTTGTTTAATAAGTGAACTGATATTTTAGGCCTACCAAAAGTTTGTTTTCATGAAGGCCCCGGAAGCTCCATATATTATAAGATAGACAATATCATTCTGCAGTAATGACATTGAAACCAGGCACCTTGAAACAAGAAACCAGGCACAATTATCCTGACATAGGAACAAGTCTGATCACAGGACATTTTCTGACTCTCAGATTGGTATCTTAGTTTTATCCCTGTTGAACTGACATCCAGACCTAGGCCTATGATGCTAACAGCAGGGAATGGAAATAAAGCCTTTAATGAATCTCCAAAAAAATGTCTAAGGCATAAGTAACCACTCTTTTATGCTTCTCTTTCACAGTATCTCCCAAGTTGTGAGAGACAGCCCTCTTCATTGCTCACAAAATTCATCATACCTTGTCATCTCATCTCTGGGATTCTGTGGGCCTAATTTTAATTTTTATTATCCTGTTTTCTTTTTCTTAAGACAGGTACACAAAATTTTTATGCATCAGGGACAATGGAAGATCTATTTGCCCTTGCCAGTAGCATCCCCTGTCACCAAGGAACTGTGCAATTTTGGTCTGGTGACTTAGCCATTCCTACTGAAAGGGACTCCTTTGCCTAATTAATCTCTTTGAGAAAATTCATCAAGTCTGCAGAACCAACTCTTTTCAGGGCCAGTTTCCCTTGTTTTCAGAGCACATATACATAGATTAATGCCTCACAAGACATTTCTGGCTGCAAATTTTATTCTAGAAGTGCAAGAATGGTAAATTCATGTGAACTGGCTACTAAGGCACAGGCAGCCTGTGCCTGGGCCACTGAAAAACTAGAATGCATTTGCTGTTAGTCTTAATTTACTAGGTATTTAAGAATCTCTAGGAGAGAAACATAATTGGAATTTATGGCAATTTAATTAAATACAGTAAGAAGAATCATGTTTGTGATCAGCTGTGCATTGTTAGTATAGAGAATATATACAAAACTCAGAAAATATGTTTAAAACAAAGAGATCACATGTGATGTCTTCTAGAATCTATTAATATACTGCTTTGTTCCTCAAAGAAGAGTGATTTCTGACTGTAGACATCTGGAAAAATTTTCTGCAGAAGGCAATTTCAGAGACTTCTTGGAGGGTGAGAAAGAAGTGTCGATGCTGCAGGAATAATTGGAATAAGATGTCATTCTGTTCTGGAGGGGGTGAGAAGCATTTTCTGCTTACTCAGTCGGAGGAAATGGGTAATCCACATTTAGGTAATGGCAATTCCATCTGCCAGTGCCTCACCTTCTACTACTTTGTCTCATTTGTTTGTTTCTAATTGAAACAATAGCTGCTGAAGAGCATAGGATGTCCCGTTGGCTTGCAAGTGGGCGCCTTCATTTCTTATGCAACAGAAGAACAATTTAAAAATGGGCGATGTTGAGAAGGGCAAGAAGATTTTGTTCAGAAGTGTAAGAAGATTTTGTTCAGAAGTGTGCCCAGTGCCAAACTGTGGAAAAGGGCAGCAAGCACAAGACTGGGCTAAATCTTCATGGTTTATTTAGGAGAAGGTCAGGTCCCTGGATATTCTTACACGGATGCCAACAAGAGCAAAGGCATCATCTGGGGAAAGGAGATACTGATGGAGTATTTGGAGAATACCAAGAAGTATATCCTTGGAGCAAAAATGATCTCCACTGGAAGTAAGAAGACAGGGGAAAGAGCAAATCTGATACCTTATCTCAAAAAAGCTACTAAAGAGTAATGGTTGGCCATTGCCTTATTTATTATAAAACAAAAATGTCTCATGACTTTTTTTTTATGTGTACCATATTTAAATTGATCGCGTACACCAGAATTGAGTTCATGAATGGCTGATAAAATATTTCATTTGGACAGTCCTCATTTAAATAAGATTGGCTTGTGGTTAAATGACTATGATCAGCTTTTTGAACATTGATAGCCAATCTGGTTCAGCAAGTGCTGTTACTGTTTTTGCCTTCTAAAAATATGATTGGAATTGATTAATCATGTTCAGCTTTTCACAGAGATGGTAAATGCTATCTCTAAACTTATAGGAGATTGGTTTTATATTTAGATTTATGCAGCTGGCTATATTAATATATTTAAATACTGAGGAAATCCCTTCACTGTCTCAGAACAGCAAGACTCAGCTGTATTTCAAGTTGTGCTTGTTAGCCTGTTATAGGCAAGAGTTGAAGACAAGCTGGCAGTGTCCACTTTAATTTTTGGTCTTAATGGTGCCAATTTAATTAAAATTCTCTGTATCTAAAATGTTGCCTTTTGCTTAATTAAAGGTATTTTAATGTGGTTTATGTATAATATGAAATTAAAAATATTTAACACTTCTCAAAAAAATAGTTTACAAAGAGGTAAATGAATTTCTCAAACATAAGCTTTTCACAAACTATCTTCCAAATTGGTCTGAAGATGTGTCTTCCAAGGCTAACAGGGATACAGGCTTAGGGGTTCAGCTGCACCTTCTGGATTCTCCTGCAATGGGTTCAAGAAAATGAGGTTTGATTTGCATTTCCTGGCCTTATTTTTCCTGTGCCAATAGAATGATGTTGTGTATTAGCAGGAGTTATGATGGCCAGTATCTGAGTTAATGGACAACTGATGATGTCTTACCCTGGGGTCCCTTTGTCACTTTGTCACACTGAAGCACAGAACTATCTAAAATAATTTTTAAATACAGTGAAGGTACACACACAAAATTGTGTTCAAGGTAAGTCAGAAGTTCATTTAGTTTCCTTAATCATTTTTTCAATCCACAAAAACATGCTGATCAACCTTTGTGAAGTCATCATCATGCTCAAACAGAGCAAATGAAATAGAAAACTAACAAATACGGACTTCCTCCAGTGAGCATGAGTCACAGAGAGAAGCATTTTTATACCCTTCATATCAACTGATCCTAAAAACATTGGTCCCCTTTTAGAGATTAGAAAATTAAGTCTGACAATCGAGGGCCTGACCTATGACCACACACAAGAGTACAAAGGCATGATCCCAGCTCTGGAAGAAATTCTTGCCTGGAGACTAATAAATATTACAGGAGTCTTTAAAAAAGTATCAGCTTGTATGAAGAATAGACTCAATCTCCAGAAGGTCAACTCTCAAAGTCCACTGACCACAATCACAAAACAACCGGCAGCCTACCAATCCTCACTACCTCAGTATGCACCCCAATGTACACTCCACCCTTGCAACAAGCTTGCCTGTACCAAGAGGAAAAGTCAGCCCAATATTTATGATTCTTTGGCAGTCTTGCTCTCCAAAGGCCTCCACATGTTGCCATTTACAGAGCTTTCTTTCCATTTCCCTCCTTCTTGGTGTTCCTTATTCTGTTAGTGGTATTGACTTGCTAGACTCACCAATTTCCAACATTTTTTTAAAAATGTCTGTGTTGAGTATAAAAATCATCACTTTCACCCCAGCACAAGCTGACTGGCTGGCATCCAACCTCACCTCCTCACATCACTCTTTGATCTCACTACTCACTGTTCACCATAACAATGTAAATGCTATCTGACTTCTCGCTCATCCCATGCCTTTTCTGAAATCTAGACTATTCATGTTGTTCTTCTTCTTGGGAGACACTTTCTTTGTCATCTAGCCACTGCCCCTACATGTCCCTTCCTGAACATCCCAGCAAGTTCTTCTCCAAAAGAAGCTTACCATATTGAGTGCTTTCCTTTTGTCCTTATAAGATACTCTGGGCTTATCTTCACCACAGAAATGCTGACATCAAGCTACAATGATCTATCTCTCTGTCTCTACTCCTTCTATATTCTGAATTCCTTGACAATAGGAATTATATCTATTACATCTATCTATCTATCTGTTATTCCCCTGCTCCCTAGCACAATGTATAGAATTAAATACTAGTACCTATGGTTCAGCTCAGTGTTTGTGAAATGATTTGGACTTCTACATCAATGGATGTGATTTATTTTAATTGTTATGTATTGGGAAAAATATATTTTACCCATGTCTTATTATGTTGTCTATTTTTTATTTAGTAATGATGAGAAATTTCCTTTTTAATAAATATATACAATTATTAATATTAAGCTCTCTAATGCAGAAATTTTGGTAAGGTCTGTGAGAGATGCATTTTAGAGCAAAGAGTCCATTTGGAAGCTTGTAACATCCTGTATCGAAAGATCTGCTTTGCTCAGAAATAGCCTGCTTCCAAGAAAGAGTAGGGCAGATATCTGGAGGATTGCAACAAAATAAAATTTTAAATTAGATTTGAGCTCAGGTCCCTTCTGCTGGAAGTGAAAATTATAGCGCTGACACAGGGCATGGTCACTCAGTGATCTGAGTCATGAATCAGCACACCACTGAGCTTGCATCAGTTTTAGATCCTCTGTGGAAGCAAGGTTTAGGAGATTCTAAATGAACTATGGGGGCACGTTGCAACTGCTCCCCTTCTTTCAAGTCAAAGGAGGTCTTTATATTTGGGGACATGCAAAATCTTAGATCAAAATTTGACTAATATTCTTCATTTTCTCATGAAGAAAAACTCAAGTATGGGAGTCCCTCAAAATTCTTTGGGAAAAAAAGCCTTTGGGAGAAAAGCTGAAGCTGAACATGAGCCTACAGAAGCTTCAAACTGCATGCCTTTCACCTCACATGCACTGAAGCCCACCTCCATCAAACTGAAGATCAGAGCATATCGCCTGGTGGGCTGGAGCAATTCCATGGGAGCAGGTTCAAGTACAAAGAGGAATAACCTCCCTTGTGGGACCCAGAAGAGCACGTGCAATAGTCAGCTGCAGGGGAAATGGTGTGGGGAGGAAGTTATGGACATTGGAGAGCCACAGGTGAGTGGGATGGACTATTTTTTGCTGCAAAAGGGACAGGCATGGTCCACAAACTGCACAACTCTCCTGTCATGACTCTGAGGATTTCAGGTGCTGTGGACTTTTACTTACAAAAGTGAAAAGCATTCCAAGGTCACCTTGGTGGCTCAGTTGGTTAAGCATCTGCCTTGGGCTCAGGTTGTGATCCCAGAGTGCCAAGATGGGTCCTGGATAGGGCTTCCTGCTGAATGGGGAGTCTGCTTCTGCCTGTGACTCTCCCCCCTCTCTTGCTTCCTCTCTCTCAATCTCTCTCTCTCAAAAAAATAAATAAAAACCTTTAACAAGAAAGAAAAGGAGGGGTGCCTGGGTGGCTTGGTTGGTTAAGCAACTGCCTTATGCTCAGGTCATGATCCTGGAGTCCCAGGATCGAGTCCCGCATCGGACTCCTTGCTCTGCAGGGAGTCTGTTTCTCCCGCTGACCTCTCTCCTCTCATGCTCTCTCTCTCTCATTCTCTCAAATAAATAAATAAATAAATAAATAAATAAATAAATAATCTTAAAAAAAAGAAAAAAAGAAAGAAAAGGATTCCACAAAACGTCTAGAGAATTGTTTTCAGCTCCTTCAAGCCCACATCCCATTGTCTTCCTCTCCAGCCTGAGGAGATGCTGATGTGCGCCAGACGTGAAACGTTCACTACCAGGCTTGCTTGTTCCATGCTTGTAAGGCCTCCAATTTAAGAGCTTAATCTGCTCTGCAGAATTACTAATATCACAGAAATGGGTGTGATTCAACCACTTATGTCATAATCATCCTATGTTTTATTTATGACCAATTCCAAAGAACTTCCCAACTTTTAACGTATTCAGCTCTTGAAGCCTGGTATAAAAAGGGCAATTAAGGGAAGACCCCATTTCCCTAGTCAGTCCTAAGTATGTTGTTTTGCAGAGTCCCCAAAGAGAGGTTCTCTAAGGGCAGTTCTTCGCTGATCCCAGATGTCACCTTTTTGTCCCCCTCCCACCAACAAACGTCCTGCTGAGTATTCTCAACTGTTCAGCACGCATCTCTGGGCTACAGGACTCTCGGTAATCCAACCAAAATACCTTAAATTATATTTCCACAACCAGGAAACACTGAGGTTCTCTGGAATCTCTTTTGCCTTCAGGATAAAGCTCCTTAGCAGAACCACTCACTCTGTGATTTCCTGGTACTATTCCAGTGTCATTTTTTGTGGCTGTCTGAATACAGATCTATTTCCCAAATCTTTGAGGTCAAGTTCTCTGAAGCATGCAACAGTCTTCATACTGTTTGTCCCATTTAGTATTTCCTCTTCCCCCTCACCTCCATCCACATTCACCTGGATAAGACAGACATGTTCTCAGAGATTCAGATCTGAACTTAATCTCTGAGAAGGACTTTTCATGGCTCTCCACTGCCATTGTTCAGTTTGAGGTGAAACGGACCATAAAATTTACCATTTCCAATTGCACGTTGGATTTCTCTTTCACTGTCATTAACGATTTAACAGTTTGAAGTAAGCCCTGATTGAATCTCAACAAGTAGGATTTTGCGTTGCTTGCCAAATGGTGGATTCTCAGTAAATCACTGGTTAACGGGAAAACACGTCTACGCATTTGTAGCTACCACTGGTGGCCCAGAGACTTCTCCGACACAGGGTTCCAGCATGCTTAAGCTATGGGCCTAGAATTGTAAAAAACAAAACAAAGCACTTGCCTTAGTGTCAAACAAGCAGCACAGAGGCAATCATTTATTATAGAATATCTGTCTCAATCACCTCATTCTTATTGTACTTCAGAGAGAATGCATGGTGCGATTTTCTGACTCCAGGATAAATATACTAACATATTCCTAGACACACAGAAAATAAACCTTAATGAAAGTCAAACATCCAGAAACGGCCTTTGGTTGACCCCTAGCTGGCAGACCAGGTCAGAGGAGCAACACAACGAGGCCTGGAAGCCAAAGAGCCATTATGTTCTTTCCCTCGGAGTGAAAGGTACACAAATAGAATTTCAATTTGCCTTCTCCTCCTTAAAACATAGTTCTTTCTTTCCTTTTGTAATTGGAGGTAATGAATATACGCCCCTCTTGTTCTTTCTAGGGGGACTAAAGTCATCTTTCTTATCTTTGTGAGTTACTCTATCCCAGCCAGGGTTTGAGCACGGCCCACCGGGGTCCTTAGAATTTATGACTTCTGAGTCTGGACAAAGAGATTCGAATTATCCCCTAGGAGGCTTTGGTGCTGGCTGGATTTGTCTCTGCTTTCAGTTGCTTAGGTTATCAGCTTTCCAGGGGGCTCTGAGCTTCAGAGCTCCAAGGCTATTGGCCGGTGAGACTGTCCCTCCCTGCCCCCATACAATACAGCTATCCAGAGAGATCTGACAATTCGAACAGGCCCTTTTGTTTGTTTGTTTGTTTGTTTGTTTTCTATGCCGTTTTTTTTTTTTCCTGTCAGTTTCAAATGATTTTAAAATTTCAAATTTGCCAGGCATGCAATGCGGTTAGAATGAATCAGTGATCAGATGGAGACATTTTAATGGGGTTTTCACTAAAATGCCCAGAGTGATTTTTGAAGTAATGGCCTAGACCAGCCAAATTGTTTAATTCTGTCTTGGCAAATCAACAGCTTTGTAAGAAGTTTCTAAAAGTCATCAGGATATAAAATGTACACTTATCCTAACTTGTTCACTCTGCCAGTAACCATCACCTTCAGCAATGACTGAACACAGGATAATAACCAAGTGTCTTGAATCCTGACAATGGTGTGGAATAGCATATCTTATTCTTTCATTAGGCTGCTGTTGTTTTAAATTCACTGTGACTGTAGCTCTGGGAACAATGTCAGGCAGACTCGGTACACCCTGAGTTAATAAAAAAAATTACTTAATTTAGCAGATAAGAAAACTGACGTCCACTATCTTGCTGCTAACTCCTCACTTCCATTAGGGATGTTACAATTTGCCCACTAGGTCTCACCAGCTGTACACACACACGTAGGCAGTAAAACCAAAAGGCCAGCTTCAAAAACACATCAGAGCAGAGACACTGACCTTACATCTCCATTGATACCAATATTCTGTTCTGCTACCACAGCTTGAGATGAAGCATAACTTATAGCCATATTGTTAATTATATACAATTTGACCAACGAAAATACTCCAATTTGTGTTCCCCAAACTGGTTAAGAAATCAAAAGTTTACCGTCCTCTATTTGTTTTCTTTTTAATTTTGTGAAATTTAAAACGTACAGACAAGCACCCTGAAACACACGTTCTATGTGCCTATCTCATTGGTCTCACAAAATGTTAACAATCCACTATATTTACAATTTTTTTTGAACTAAAATACACATCTTTATATTGATCCCTGCTGAATTTCAAGTGTTTATTTGTTCCCATATTTTTAGCCCATCTTATTTTTGAATATACCATCTAATACATAAAATATCTGCCTGCCTCTGTATTTCATGTGAATGTGATAAGCATGCATGATATGTCCTCCATACCAGTTGTATTTGATATGACAGAACATCACATAGCCCTGTGGCTTATCACCAGGACACGCCTTCCAATTAAAAAGTGAAACACTCCTTGGGTGTGACTGTCTTGATATCTGTAATTCCACTATTTGCTTTACCAACCAGCCAACCTTTCTTTACCACCTCCCAAACACTATTTAGAGTCATCACTGGAGGTCAAAGGAAATTGTTAAACTTTATGCAGAATTTTGTTTAACGCCTTCTTATCTATTTCTAATTTTCATGGCCCCTGATCTGTAGGTCTGGATTAGTGTTACATATTCTGTATGTGGAAGCAGTGTCTTCAGAAAAGTGTTTCTTTCCCAGCCCCCCCTCTGAACAAGCTTCAATTTCATTATCAATTGAATGAGAGTAGTAGTACTCATCTATGTGAAAATAAATCATGCACGTTAAGAATGTAGAAAAGAGCCCCAACATACTAGTGCTCAATACATACCAATATTTCCTGACCCTCTCCTTTGCTCCCATCAATTCCATGGACCCTATGAACCCTTAATTATGCTTCATCTGCAGGACCATCAGTTGACCCAAACATCATAATTGTAAGCATTCATACTAAACTAAAATAGACGTTGTCATTTGCAAAACCAATCCATTATATGTTTTATAATTGTATTTTTTTAATTTGCATAGTTTGAAATGGACTCTTCGTGGTAGATAGCTCTATGAGTTTTGATAAATGCTTGGAGTCATGTATCAACCACTACAAGCAAGATACAGAAGAGTTCCTCACTCCAAATGATCTCCTCCCGCTGCCCCTTTGGTCAGATGCTCCTCAGCCCCACACCCTGGGAGCCACTCATTTGTTCTCTGTTCCTATAATTTTGTCTTTTTCAGAATGTCATGTAAATGTGTATGAACCTAGGTTTTTGTTTATCTTAAATACTCAGAGAGTGATTGCTATGTCATGTGGTTAATGTACATGTAGCTTTATATAAAACTGCCAAATTGGTTGCCCCAATGTTTACCCCAGTTTCCAATGTATGAGGCTCATAGTTGTTCTGTACAATGTCAGATCTATGCACGATAAAATTACACTTAATTTTAACCATTCTAGTAGGTGTCTAGCACAATCTCATTGCATTAATTTACATTTTTAATAAATTGAACACCTTTTCATGTGCTCACTTGCCATGCATTTTTGGTAAAGTGTATGCTGATGATTTTTTTTTTTTTTTTACCAATTTTCCCATTGGATTTGTTTTTGTTGTTGAGTTTTTTAAAGTTTCCTACATATTCTGCATACAAGTCCTCTATCAATTATTATTTGCAAACATCTTCTCCCAGTCTGTAGCTTTGCCTTTTTAGTCTCTTAACACAGTTTTTTGTTTTGTTTTGTTTTGTCTTTTTGTATAGCAAAAGATTTTAAATTTGGAAAAGTCCAATTTGTCATTTTTAAAAAAATTTTATGGATTATGCTTTGGAGTTATATAGAAGAACCCTTTGCCTAACCAGAGTCACAGATTTTTTATCAGTTTTTTCCTAGGAGTTTCATAATTTTACAGTTTCTTTGTATCTGTATTTTGAGTTAACTTTATATAAGATGGGAGACATAGGCTGAAGTCCTCCTTTTTTTCAAATAGATGTCTGATCTTTCCAGCACCATTTGTTGAAAAGACTCTTGATTTTTTCATGGAATTTTTTTGTACCTTAGTAAAAAATAAGTAGACTATATTAATGTGGACCTATTTCTGGACTCTCCATTCCTTTCCCACAGAATGTGTCCATTCTTTCACCAATTCCAAGCTGTCTTGGATCACTGCAATTTTATAGTAAGACCTAAAGGTAGTGTGAGTTTTCCAACTTTGCTATTCTTCAATATAATGTTTTTCTTTCTCACATAAATTTAAAAATCAGATTGTTAATAACTACAAAAAAATCCTGGCAGGATTTGGATTGGGATTGTACTGACTATATATTTCCCCAATGTTACCAGTCCACAAAACCTTTTATGGAGCGGTACCCTCCTTGGCCCTGGTCATTCATGTGTGATGGTATTCCCCACTCTGTCTTTCATTTGAATCTTACAGTATTAGATAATTAGAATGCAATAGGTTCATCTCTTTTTGTTTCTTAAATTCCACATATGACTGAAATCATATGGTATTTGTCTTACACAACTGATGAATCATTGAGACTAATAATACAGTTTATGTTAACTAAATTGAACTTAGTTTTTTTTTTTTTTAATGCAGAAAGCAAAAGATTCATCTGACTCCATACATAGTTCGGGAGAAAGACACTATAAAGAACACAAAAGTAAAGTGACATTAAAGTTAGTAATGTCTCTGGATAGCTCATCACTAATCCAGCCAAAATGCTCTATAATATGCCAGCCAAAATCTACAGAAACCTTATTTGACCCAAATGTATACCCAGTAGCAATTTCCCCCTGTTACAAAGTCCAGCAAGTACATCTGCTTAAGGCTCAGCTTTATAATGCATTCAGTGACTGATTGCTGTCTGCAACAGCTGGCCCTTACTACAGATGGTTGTAGCTCCGATAGATTTGCCAGTGCTTTGAAGGAGCGCTGGCTCTTCTCTTTGGCTCCACAATGATTTAATCCCTATCTTTGATGAGATAAGACATCCAGAGGCAATGAAAATATGTCTTGGACCAGCATTAAATTGCAACCAGCCCCTTAGAAGGGAACAATTCAAGACACTACATTAAAAAAAATAATAACAAAATAAAATAAAATGCAAACCAAGACAATCATACCAGAAAATTAATGCCTCTGTTATTTTTAATCCAGACCTCTCAGGTCACTTTGCTAACAGAGCCTTACACAACATAAAATTAAATTGGCCAGTTGTGCACTGCAGCAGCTGTGGCCCTGAGTCCCATCCAGTATTTCTTCCTGAAACGGCTCTATTTTTCCTTTCAGATCCTCCTGAGGTGAGGTACCCTGAAGATTTGCTTTCTTCTCGGTGTTCATTACTCACCTTAAAAGAAGCCTCTCCAAATTTGACTTAAGGAGCAGTCATTGTCTTTCATGTTGTATGAAACAAGGAATTGATGGTGGAAAATAGAGATGTCCTAATGTAGGGGTGGTTAGGTGGAGGGAGGCCCAGGGACAAAGCTGGGGAGGAGGCTGTTGGGAGGTTTCAGTGAGTCTCATGACCCTGTGACTTGGGCATGATGTGTCTTGTGTTTTTAAGTGAAACTAGCAGATCCAGAATTAAATCCAGGAAAAAAAATTATCTTAGTAGATCTGGGTGAATACAATTGTTTTTAATATGTTAAACATATTCTATTTATAATGGCACCAAGATAATTTGTGTGTGCCCTTTCTGCAGAGCATCTTCTTCCTGGCAGCAATTTTCTCACCAGCATTTTAGGCATGAGAAATGCACTTGTGGAGCCTGAAATTTGAGCAGGGAAAGGTAAATAGTCTTGAAAGAATATTAACACGGCTATGATTTCTGACTTACTAAACCATCTTGTTTTCATAGCTTCTCTGAATGATCAAAGATTGCTTCCTAAGCCCCTATGTTCAAGTTACATTTTATTGATAACTCTTCCCCTCTCTGGTGACTTATATTTGCCTTTGGTTAATATTAAAATCATTTAATCCTATTAAAATCATGGACTTATCTAACTTTCAAGCACTGCCTTACGGTTCTTAGGTAGCCACTCGTGGCTATCCTGCCCCGAGTTGCCAGACTCCCTCCAGATCCATCTTGTCCCAAATACATAATCTCTATTTGTGGCTTCTGAATAACTTGGATGCCCAAGAAACATCCAATCTGATATCCTGGACAATCAGCGAGAACATGCACATTATGATATATTAAGTCATTTATTCATTTAATCTGTATTTAATAAGCACTACATATTATAAACTGATTGATGTAAGAATAGTCTGTCTGATTTTAAGGTGGCTGCCTGTTAGCTCCCAGACACCTAGGATCTGAATTCATCCTGGCCTATAGTTTCCTCTAGATACTACCAAACTCAAATGCAGTTCTTATATCCAATCACACCAAGGAGATTAGAAGCTAAATTTCTAACATTGATTGTTGGTTATATTTTCCTTCAGCTCTCTATCTATCCAGCATATATAAGAACCAAAAAAAATTTTTTCTGAGGATTTGACCTTTATATGTTGGACATTCCTTTAGAGGATAGGTTTCACTCTTTCTAATTATTTCATCCCTAGAGATCACCTTTAGCTGCCTATGCAACCTGATATTTTGTAGCTGGGAGGTCTACTAACCTATTCTGGAGAAACATTTTGCCAAGGGAGAGTATTTGGAAACAAGGCTGAGAAGGTAACGTGGGGCCCGTCTTAGAGAACTTTCAATGCCAAGCTAATAATCCCAAATTAATTTTTTAGACAATAGCAAAAAACTCTTTGAAGTTGTATTTCTTTAATTTTTTGAACACATAATCATAATGAAGAGCAAGCAAGTTTAACTTGATGAAAATGTGTAGTTTCGTTTTTTACAGGCAAGAGACTAACTGAATTCAGGTAAATTGTTTGAAAGTTAACAGAGTATTCCAAAAGTTTTTTTAAAAGTGATTATTTAAAATAAGATAACACCAAAAATAAATAAATAAAGGATACTCTCAATCATGATGGAAACAAAAAATAAGTATAAAAAATATTGAGACAAACAAAAAGTACTTCCAGACTAAATAAATAATAATTTAGCCAACCATGCATTAACCCACTTTCCCTCATTTTATTTCCTGAAGGAAATAAAACTCATTGATTGTGGAAGACAGAAGAGAACCAAGAGCATAGGATGATTCTCGTGGGTGATGACTAAGACACAGACCCTTCGGTGGATGTGATTTTCTCATCTTTGTTTTAGAAAAACAAAACAAAACAAGAAACAAAACAAAACAAAAACTGATTATGGGGCCTAAGAAAAGAAGTAATTTTCTATTCTGTCTATGATAATGCTGTGGAGTTCAGCCAATTAAACTTTACTCGAAATGCAAAATTATTTCTACCTCAGCATGCTGCTGGCACAAATATGCAAGAACCAGAGAATGGGAAGGACATAATCTTTCAGATACTTTATGATAGACACACTCGAGATTTTTGATCGTGAGAAGAATAAAGATGGAAATTAAAGACAGGAGAAAAAATAATAAATTCAAATGATAAAACAGTTGACATCCAGCCCTGGAATTCGCCCATCCAACCTATTCATGTAAAACTCATTTGTAATGATTTCTAGTTAACGTCTAACTTCTTACACTATAGCTGATGTTAGTCTTTAAAATTGTAATTAAGTGACTAATTTAATTTCTCAAATTGCCATTTCTTTTGGTGTGGCCTGAGTTAAAATTATTAACATACATGCAATTTATTTTTTGTATCTTTCTTTTTGTGAGCAAAGGTGCTCTGGCTTTTGTAAGAGCTAATGAACTTAGGGTTTCAGATTATGAATTTATTTCATATTATTTTGAACCCTCCACACAGGCACATTTTTGTTTTCTTTATAGATTTGCAAGGACAATCAAAGCATGTATTGTATCTTATTACCCATCATGTGAAGAATCCATGATTGTCCAAGAAGTCTTTTATCACTTTTATATCCTTACAATATACTTTTCCTCTCCAAATAATATTTCTTAGATGCTAATTTAGCCACATGTGACCCCATGGAGTCTTAAAGCCTCAAGACCATGCATAGCTCACTTCTTAGGGGCTCTGGGAAAGTCTAGAAGGCACTGTTAAGTGCTCTTTCAGATGCCAATGAGAGGAAGTTTGTAGGGCTAGGCTGTGAAGAGAAGGAATTAACAGACTAGGGGCCAGGATCTTTTGCTCCCCAGTGAGAAATGAGAAGAACATAGAAAAAAACTAAAACCAGAACCCAGAAGGGCCTCTCCCATATGGTACTGATGTGAGAATTTAGCGCAGAAAAGAAAGGATTTGGGGATTAGTGCTACACCCACAGAGTGCAACTGAAAAATCTTTAACATTGCCAAAAGCTCTCTCCACATGACATTAAACATCTGTTTAAAAATTAATCTTTTAAATGGATATTCCCAAATAATTTATAGTTAACAAAATGCAGACAAGATGATTTTCTTTTAATTTTCTATTTTTTGTTAAGGCAAATGCACGCACACACACACACACACACACACACACGCAAACACACACACAGCTTTTCATGTTCTGTATTTTTCTAACTTTTCAGTTCCCATAACCAAGCACTTCTGTGTTCAAAATACCAATCATACATGGTAACTAAATGTTTGAAGTATACAATTAGACATGCAGGCAAACACATCCATGTATACACACACATACACACACACAGAGGCATGCTGAGAAAGAACTGATTCTTTTGTTTGATTTTTAGGACTTATCAGAAAGATTCCTTTCTAGATGGTAATGAAAATGAAATCAAAACAGAAGTGGTTTATTGAAGCTAATCTATGAGCAAAAATTTTAAACCTCTTCACAATGGACTTCTAGAGAAGTAAGGTGGTGTGACTAATAAATTATCAATGGGAATTATGAGAAAAAAAAAGACTTGTACCAGTAAAAAATGTGAGGAAGCCTCTAATCCACCCCTCAGAAACCTTGTAAATAAATGTCATGTTTGACAAAGTAGTTCATGTTGAGAAACACCATCTGTGAGGAATATTAGAAACTAGGAGGAGATGTCATGCTTGATAAAGCTGGTAATGCCAATGCCCATCAGAAGAGCTGGCTAATATTTCAACAGCTCAGGGAAAAGAGAGTCAAGAGAAAAAAATGATGAGTTTGAAGGAAACACCTGAGACCATTGCTAATGAAAACAAGCACATGAGAATATTCTGTATAAAAATGTTTCCCATCCAAACAAGTTACTTGTACTTCTGTTGGGGGACCACACCTTCTAATGTTTAATATTTCCTCTCTGCTTCCAGCTAACATCTTGATTTGTCCTCTGACACTCATTAAATATGGTTTCTGTGGACAAACTAATATGCAATAGCCTTGAAGATGTAAAAACAAAAACAAAACAAAACAGAAAGACAACAAGTCTCATTCCCCATTTCTGGACACATACTCCCATTCAACTCAGTAAGTGTATTCTGGGAGTGTTTTCTGAGGTGCTAGACACCACAGTCTTGTGCCTGCCCTCAGGGAGCTCACAGTCTAGTATCAGTACACATGGAGAAAGGATATCTCAGGACAAGCCCCTGTGGTACAACCTCACAGTGGGCACATACGGTCAGCGGTGTCTTTCTAGGAGGACGTAACTAGTGACTAGTACTGTCACTAGTTTTGCTGGGAGACTTCACACAAGCTGTGTGGTGAAGGATGACTGGTTGTGTTACAGGATCGTAGGGCTTTTGGCTCATAGTGCCCAAGAATGAATCTCACAGACACAAAAGGGTGAAGTGAAGTGTAAGTTTACAAAGTGAAGGTGAGAGCAGAAAGGAAAGAAGCAGCTCTCTAGATTGAGAGGGGTCACAAATGGGTTGCTACTGAGGGCTTTTGGTGGCAGTCTTTTATTGAGAACTGACTGGGAAGCTTGTGGCCCTGAGATTCTTGTGCCATCTTGATTTGAGTAAGGACTATTGATAACACCCTTAATGACTTAATTCTTTGAGGTTTGGTCATTTTCTGTGATACACTGTAGTCTCCAAAGAAAAAATACTCCAGACCATCCCAAAGCCAAGTGGTCTGTGCATTTTTTTTTTTTATCTCTTATTCACTCTGTCTTAGCACTTCTGCCTGCCAGGAATAGTCTCAGAGCCCATCCAGGCCCCCCATCTCTCCTTGTCTATACTTTAACTCTTTCCTGACTCAGTAGTTCATTAGGTAGTAAGAATCTATAAGATACGGTTATGTCTGTATTTCCCTGGAACCCCAGACAAATTCTACTAACAGTCTTCTCAATGCACTGTGCCCTTGTAGTTACCTATAAAACAAATGTTAATTTTCAGCTGTCTCCACTTAACTACAAATTCCATGTTGGTGGTGACAACTGTTCTGTTCACCATTTTCTCTGCAGTAATTAAGACAAATTCAATAAGTTCAAAATCAATTAACTGACAGACTGTTCTAGAAGACCCTTGGTAATTTTTCCTTATGCAGGTCTCCTGATACCCACTCTATAATTAATGATACTTCCTTTACTCAAACATAAATAAACAAACAAATAAATAAAAGATGGAAAAGCCAAACTATGTCTGTTAAGAAAGTTGTACTAAAATGTGTCTGTTCCTGTCTTTGGAAGGTAATTTTCTCATATATTGCACTACATGAAACACACTTGCAGAGTTCCTGTTGGAAGGAAAGAAAGGGAGACAAAAACTTCCTTCAGTGTGTGTTTGCTCACTGTCCCTGCAGCTATAAGGATGGACAGGAACCTGGACTCTCATCTAACCTTAAATGGCATGATGTGGTTATGAGATTGGGTTATGAAATGGATCTTCTCTTTGAAAAAATTGTCTTCGGTATGAAAGAAAAAAAAACCCTTTTGTCTTTGTGTCTCTCCAAAACCAGGAGTCAAGGACTGCTCATGCTTCTGGGAAACAAAACAAACAAACAAAAAACCTCACAAGGCAAAAGTACAACATATCCATGGAGTATTTAGTGTAAGTATTATCTGATTGTTGTTTAATGACATTTGGTAAAGGACAAGGGCAATAGATATGTACCTAACCTCTGGCTAAAGTCTCCTCTGCCATAAAATTCCTCTTCATTTCTCATTTTAAAAGAATCAAAATTAAATTTGGCCAGGATTTTGGCCAGCACTTAAAACTTTAAGTATGTAGAAATTAGTAAGTAAAGAAAGCATAATAAAAAGGATCAATATTCTTCTCCAGAAGCTTTCCATGTACCAGACAGTATGCTGGCCTTGAAGGGATAGCATTTACTCCCACAGAGATATGTTCAGTTATGTGAGAATTTTTAAGTACTGGGTTGAGAGGGGTGTCCACTGGGTCCAAAGAACAGGGCATGCAGACAGTATATACAAAATGTAGGGGGGGACAGGAGTAGGGGGACACACGGCTAGTGGGGCAAACACAGTCATAGTAACACAGCTTTGGTACATATGGCTGTCTTGAAAAGAATTTTCTGGAGTTGGGAAGAGAGAAAGAAAATAATGACCTACCTATGCTGTGATCATGGATGACTTAAATAAAACGAGAGATGAACATCTACTGTAATTCAACATCAGACCAATTTTACCTTTTTGAAGGCAAACGTGCTGACAGCAATAATAGGATTTATCTTTTAGTAAATTATCTAAGAGAGACAGTCTCTAAGTGTCTCAGTGATATGTATGTGCCTATTAGAAATTGGATACAGCCATATATTCACTAAACTGGAGAGAAAGAAAAAAAGTAGCAACTCTGCATTTGAGTCATTTTGGTATTAGAGCAAAATGTTTTAAGTTCAAATAATCCTGTGTTTAGTTTCCAACAAATCCATTTGCTCATTGGGTAAAACAGAAATCAAATGTAAACACCAACTTTGAAGACTTTTTGTGGATATTAGAACAGTACCTCTTGCACAGGGTTGGTCGATAAAATTTGCCCCGGATTGGCCTCCATAAAATAGAATTCCTGTCTTCTTTTCTTCATTTTTTCTTATGATCCTGCTCCTTTTTGCATCTTCCTTTCTTCACTACACCTTGTGAAGGCTTACATAAAGCATCTAGTGGTTAGATGATGGTGATTTTCTGTAATGCTGCTAGAGCAATATTTGATGTTCCACCCAGGAAGCAACTAGATAAAGAAGTGTTGGGGGGTGAGATCTATTTTTGGTTCAGAACTGAACACACAAGGGAATCCTCCAGCTGAAAGGGATTTAGAGGGCCTTCTGCTCACCACAAGTCACATTTTATTGATTCATGGAGAGCTGCAGCTCTCAAAGAACACAGGCATAGACCACGAAGAAGTGAGGCAGAGGCATGGAGCCTCCGTCCCACAGAGTTACTCTCATTAACCAAAAGAACATCCTGCAAAGCAAATGTGAGAAAAACAAGTACCTGATAAAAACAAACAAACAAAGATCAATTAAGGTACATCATCTGGAGATTGAGGAAAACTAAGACCTTTTAGTTATGAATTATAAGGGCTAGGATCAAAGAAATGGACTTAGAAACTGGCCAGAACGTGTAAGTGCTGCATCTTTGCATCATCTTGAGCATCATCTTGAGCTTTAGACATTTCTCTCCCTTCTAATCACTGCCTAAATTTGGGCATTGTCTGTTCTGTGGCTTATTTTCTCAGAAAGTTATTAGTTTCTAACGATTACTCTGAATTCTATCAATGCAAGGCATTCTTTTCACTATGTATAATTATTATCTAATCATTATATAACTAGCTTTTGGAAGACTATCTTAAAGCAAACTTTCAGAACATGGAAAAACCAAACATTTTAAATGCCATTCCAACATCTTCAGGAATCCATTTTCCTAAGAAGCTAGTTGTCACTTCATTGCTGCTTTTTTAAAGATGTGGGGCTTTTGTTGTTGTTGTTGTTGTCCTTCTTTATTTTTTTGTTTGTTTGTTTTGGGTTTTGGGGTTTGGGTTTGGTTTGTTTTTTGTTTTGTTTTGTTTTGTTTTTCCTGTGGGTGCTTTTAAGATTTTCATTTTCTCAATGGCTTTCTTCTGTTTCTTTATACTTTCTGTGTTTATTCTATTTGGTGTGGTATTTCATGTCCCTTTCTTTCCTCAACTTTTGCAAAATACTTGACCATTATCTCTTCAAGTAGGGTTTGTACCCTAATCTTTCTTTTTCATTACTCTCATTTTGGGAAATCAGCTACATGCCTTTTTCCCCACCCTCTTCCATGTGTGTTTTCCGTTTCTCTCTTAGAGTTTTAGTCTGAATTATTTTCCTGTGAATCCATCTTATTTGTTAGTCTTCTATTCCAGCATCCAATCTGTCATTATACCCATCCAGTACAGTCATAATTTAGAGTACTGACTCTATCGATTTGCGTTTGTGTTTGTTCCCCCTGTATAGATTGTAGTTCTTTGTTTAAAAATGTCAATTACTCCATCTATTATCTTATCATGTTAATTATGGTTATTTTTTAAAAGATTTTATTCATTTATTTGTCAGAGAGAGAGAGTGCTTGCACAAGAAGGCAGAGTGGCAGGCAGAGGCAGAGGGAGAAGCAGGCTCCCCACTGAGCAAGGAGCTCAATGTGGGACTCAATCCCAGGACCCTAGGATCATGACCTGAGCTGAAGGCACTGGCTTAACCGACTGAGCCACCCAGGCGTCCCAGTTATGGTTATTTTTAAAGTTATGCATGATAACTCTAACATCTAGGTCACCTGTGAATCTGTGTCTCTTGTCTGGCTTTTTTGCTATTGATGTGGCTGTTTCATTTGCTTGTTTGTTTCGTGAAGGCAGGACATTTGGACTGAACAGTTGGGGGATTCCAAAACCTCCTTAGCTTCTGGCAGGTTATTTGAATAGAGATACATCATATTAATCTAATTAGGTCTTGAATTAAGTAGACCTAACTTATCAGTCTTTATATGGGCTCAGTTTTATCTTATCCCTCCTTACTCCTGGGATTTATTCCAGAAGACTTCTCTCTTGGCTGGCTGTGACCTCCAGTTTTCATCTCCCTGGTACCATGAAGCTGCCAAAAGCCCTGCTAATATTTTCGTCTCTTAGATTCTGCTTTCTGCGTGGGTTCTCTATCTCTTGCCATATGCTACTTCTGAAACAGTATAAAATGTTATGCTCATTTCAGTATAGAAATATCTTCCATTCTTTCTTTATGGAAGCTTAACTGCTCAAATTCTGGCTCTCTTGATAGGTCTTCCATGCCTTCAAATACATATTTGGGGGAGGTGGGGGCATTGTGTCCAGACTTCATAATTATTCTTAACAGGAAATTGTTATTCTACAAGCTAATTTGTTCTAGAACATGCAGTCTGTTTGTGTATTTTTATACCTAGCTATTTACTAATTCCATGAAAATTAACCAATAGAAATATTTTTTTATTTTACTTTTTAAATATTTTATTCATTTATTTTAGAGAGAGAGAGATAGCACAAATGGGAGGAATAGAGGGAGAGGGAGAGACAGAATCTCAAGCAGACTCCATGCTGAGCACAGAACCTGATGAAGGGATCAATCTCACCACCCTGAGATCACCACATGACCAAAACCAAGTGTTGGATGCTTAACTGACTGTGCCACCCAGGTGCCCCTGTTTTTAATTTTCCACATTAGTGCATTTAATTCTAATATAATCTTAGTTTAGTTATGAATTAGATGTTCAGTTTCTAGATCAATGTGGGTGGTATTAATGTAGGACTACTTCCTGCAATGCCTTCCTCAGAAATACAATCATTCAAAATCAGGGTATGATTTTTGGATACCTAAATGGTATACCTAAAGGATCTAAGATAGTCTAAATTTACCATTTTCCTTAGCATCAATACCTTGAAATATATTTGTTACTTTTCAAATCACTTCTGTGGTTTGTACTTCAGTATGTAAAGCTCACTATTTTAGGATTTTATATGTATGGAGTTGGAAAAATAGAGATATCCAAAGATTTAGAATACCATATTCTTGTAGAAAGGTCTGAGACTTGCAAAGATGCCTGAATCTCAAATTATTTATCAAGAACCTCCACAAAAGACCCTGACCACACTCTATCCAACACATGTACATGATGTTGAGCCTACACTTTCTGGTGAGGCTTGTAAGTCTTCATGAAGCTTCTACTGATCAGGACAACTACAGCATGATGCTGTTGTCACTGAACCAAAAGGGGTTTTCATCCTCCTTCGATGACACCATTTGTTCAACCACTAATTTCCTAAAAATAAGTTGAAAAACCAGATTAAAGAAACAAACAAACAGATGTAAAACCAGTTTCCCACGGCTTATCTCCTTAAGTAGCCCTCTCCACTCCAGGCACAATAAATATATCAAATGAAAATAAAACTAGGCTTCTTAGTTTATATATAGTCTATATATAAAAATAGTCTATATATAAAAATAGATTATTTTTCTTTATTGATAATAATATTGAATAATACTAGAATAATCACACTTTTTGTCATGTCCCTACATGTGATAGGAATTTCTCTGCTTTTTTTGCTTTCCACTGTGAGATGAACCATTGGTTCAGGATAGACAATCTTTATTATATCCAGAACATATCCTTCTGATACTAGTTTTCAGCTTTTACCAGAAACAATTATTCCACTTTTCTATGTGCTTGCTTATTATAAAAAATATGAGCCTACATTTTTTCCTCCTACATAAAGATCTAATTATTGAAAGATATTTCTTAATATTAAATTAACCTGAAAATTCTGTTTTGACAAAGTAAATTATAAGTTTTATATACTATTGGATTCTATGCATGGTAATTTACATAAAGCTATTATGTCTGTACTTGCATGTGCTCATTCTGTAGTTTTCATTTTTGGAAAAATAATTAATTTTTCAAAATAAATGATGAAACATTTCAAAGTTTTCTCTGCCCTAGAAAAACTTTTGTAACATTAAACTGACTATGTCACACTAAAAATCTGAAAGGATTCACCATAGAATAATCTGGACTTTGTTTTTTTAATTCTTTGGCATTTTTTAAACTTAAGAGTACATAGTATTTATGTATTTATGTTTTCTACTTTTTTCTTTTTTTTTTTTTTTAAAGAGAGAGAGAAAGAGTATTTGTGTGGAGGGAGAAGGGGCAGAGGAAGAGAGAGAATCTTAAGCAGTTTCCACACCCAGAGCAGAGCTTCACCTAGGGTTCCATCTTACAACCCCAAGATCATGACCTGAGTCGAAACCAAAAGTTCGACACTTAACTGACTGAGCCACCCCAGCCCCCCTATGTTTTCTATTTCTTATGATAAATTTTCTCTATTTCTTTGTACCCAAAATCTAATCTTAGGTCCTAGCACCCTACAGTACCTAATAAAGTCTATGTGAGTCCCTGTACATTCAAATTCTGGTTCTACCATACATTTAGCTTCAGCATCTGACCTATCAATTAGCCCTTTCCAGCCTCAGCAACTTTATCTTTTTTGTTTGTTTGTTTTCGTTTTGTTTGTTTTTGTTTGTTTGTTTTGTTTTTTTGTTGCAACTTTATCTGTAAAATGAGAAGAAATGTTACATTTATATCATATGGCTATTGGAAAATTAAATAATATAATGAATGTAAATAATTGAAAAATGCATGGCACTGAATAAACATTGAAAAATTCTTATCAGTTATTGCTTCATAAGGTTTTATCCCTGAGCCATTTCAATCAATAGCATCACTGCTTATTCAGGAAGACCCAAGTCCATACTCTTTGTTGCCAACCCCAAACAAATAGTACACATCAATATCTGTGTCTCTGTCTTTGCATTCATTAAAAAAAAAAAAAAGTTACTGAGAGCATGCTGTGCTCGAGGTACAATTCTAGGCACTGTGGATATGACACTGATAAAAATAGACAAAACTAAAAACGTAACATGAGTTCATGGAGATTTTATTCTAGTAACATTTCCTCTGCCTACCTGCACTCTTTTTGTCCATCATCTGCTGATGCCATGCCCCTTTCTCTTACACGCTTCTTGTATTTTTTTTTTATAATGATTGTGTTATTTTCCAGAAATCAATCACATTTTGCCACATATCTTTCAGTGTCACCCTTGAATTCCAGGCCAGGGTTTTATTCTTGAAAGTATGGGAAAAAAATAAAGATTTGAAGGACTTGGCTTGGGCTGTGGTATGATTAGAGCTATAGTCTGAAATTTTCCATTGCACAGCAAGGAATATACAGAATGGGACAATGAGTGGAAGTCATGGCAGCCTGATTCATGAACTAGCAGGATGGTATAAAAATGGAGGGAGGAAAGAAAAAGGGGAGAACTGTAGAAGGAAAACAAGCAAGTATTGACCAATTATTTATACAATGAGAAGGAAAAGGAAATTGGAAAATATGGGGCCATGAACTTCAATCTAAATAATTGAGATTATTAGAAGTTATACTAGTGAATGGATAAAGAAGATGTAGTATATATATATACAATGGAATACTATGCAGCCATCAAAAGAAATGAAATCTTGCCATTTGTGACGACATGGATGGAACTAGAGGGTATTATGCTTAGCGAAATAAGTCAATCGGAGAAAGACAACTACCACATGATCTCCCTGATATGAGGAAGTGGAGATGCAATGGGGGTGGGGGTTAAAGGGGTAGGAAAAGAATAAATGAAACAAGATGGGATCAGGAGGGAGACAAACCAAAAGAGACTCTTAAAGTCATAAAACAAACTGAGGGGGGTGGGGGGGAGAGGTGTTGGGAGAAGGTGGTGGGGTTACATTATATGTTTAAATTTTTAAAAAGGGAAAAAAAAGAAGTTATACTAGTAAGAACTAGAGATAGAAAAGAAATGATCATGGAAGGCATGTATCGCATGGAGCACTGGGTGTGGTGCATAAACAATGAATTCTGTTACACCGAAAAGAAATTTAAAAAAAAAGAAAGAAAAGAAATGACTAATTTGAATGGTGAAATTCTTTTTTGTATGTATTGACCTCTAAATCTTAAAATACTACCCAGAGGAAAAAAGGAACTGTGAATTACTTGTTTGTGGCCCTATTGACAATGTGTAAAATTGTGTCTGAAATACAGTAAACATGTGTGAACTGACTGAACGATAGTTTTGTAATAAATTGAAATCTTGTTTGCCCACCAAAATTTATATAATTATCACCAAAAGGATTCTTCATAGGAAACTGACAATCTTGAATTTGGTTAATAATTAAAGTACTCCAAATATTTGCAATTTGATTTTGATTATGAGTGATTTGAATATATGAAAATAGGACACTGTAACAGAGAAAAAATTTTAACAAAGTGTTTGAAAGAAAAGGTGGGGAAATATGTGCATTATTGAAACCAAAAGTAATATCCAGAACACACAAATGCTCTTATGAATCACAGATTTCAATATAAATCATACAATAGAAAGAAAAAAAATATCTAAACATACAGTTCATGGTAGAAGAAACACAAAAGCCAACAAGTATATTAAACAGATGATCAATATTACTGGCAATACCATTTTGTCTGATTTGATAGAACAAGTGAAATATTTATAATAGTTTTGAGTAAGTAGAGGTAAACAGGAAATCTCAACTGTAATGGTAATGGTATTTATTTAATATTACAATAAAGTTTAGGGAAAAACAATTTCTCATTACGTAGGTTCAAAATGACTATATCGTTAAACACCAGAATCTGACTTCTAATAATCTGTCCTTTGAAATATTGCAAGATAATCATATAAGAATGTTGATTGCAGTGCTATTGTTTATAATAGTAAATAAATCACAAAGAAATATAAAATCCATCAATATATAAATAGTTAAAAGTTAGAGCATTACTATGTGATTTAATACAATTAAAATGATAAATAAAACATAGGTGGCTCTTGACATGTTAATATAAATCATCTCTGAGGTCCATTATAACAATAATGCAAGCTACTAGGTGTACGACAGAAGCAGTATGATCTCATGTGTGTATATATGTAAATGTGTCCATGCTGTTCTCCTGGTCTAAAGACGTGTTGGTATAGGTGTGTTGAGTTATTTGTGTGTGTACATCTGCAGACAAATAACAGGAAAAATATTCAAGGAGTGGGAAACAGAGGTCACTTTATGAAAATGGAGAAAAAGACTGAGAAGGGAGGGAAGAGCATGCACTTTATGTTTTATATGTCTGTATTTCCATATTCATTGTAAAGACAATATATTACTTTGAGGAAAAAAACTAAGGGTCTTAAAAGCAAACAACTGAAATAGGTAGTTATTTGAAAAGAGATGACTTTAAAACCTCAGAGATTAGGAGACCTCATTTCACAAAGAAGTAAGACTTCTGTTTCTGTTATTACTCTTTCTGGTAAATGGATCTTAGACTGCTATATTGAAGGTATTTATACACATTAATGGAAAAAACTTCATGTTCCAACCATCGCTGAATAATTCCTGGTGGTATAAAATTCATCAAAATTATGGGAAATTTAAACTTTTCTATCTTGTTGGAAATAATTGTGGCTTCTTTAGATTTTCCATAGGTGCTCACAGAGACCTCAGTGAATTAAAAATGAGAGTTAGGTGGGTAGACTAATGCAATTAACTGGAAATTAGGAGAATAATTTAGACTTAGCCACTAATGTGAACTGTGGCTTGTTTCACCCATAAAATGTGGAGAGACTGATTATATTTTTTACATTTTTCAGAACTGCAGATTTAAACAGTTCTAGAATCTCAGCCAACTATAATCTTCTGGAATTCTGTTTGTCTAATTGTAGCCTTCAAAATGTTTCTCCAGTCTTGACAGATACCATTTTCATGTGTTTCTTAAAAAAAAGAAAGAAAGAAAGAAAGAAAGAAAAGAAAAGAAAAGAAAAGACTTAAGTTGTAAGTTGCAGTTGCTTATTTCAGAAATAATCTCAGGAAATATCAGTAAAGAGGTAAGATCTTGAGGGGTGTCTGAGTGGCTCAGTCAGTGAGTGTTGGACTCTTGATTTCAGCTCAGGTCACAATCTCAAGGTCCTGGGATCCAGCCCAACGTCAGGCTCCCTGCTGAGTGGGGAGTCTGCTTGTCTCCCTCTTTCTCTGTCCCTCCCCCTGCACCTTCTCTTTCTCTCAAATAATTAAATAAATCTTTAAAAAAAAAGGAAGTAGGATCTTGAGACCTAGAATAGACTAAGCTGAGAAAAGTATGATGTGTTATCTGGTTAGTTACTGCTACGGGCATTGGAGCTCAGACCCACAGGGGATGACCTGAGAAAGCTCTGGTGTTTATACATCAGCTCCATTCTCCTCATTGGCTAAAAGCTGGGATTGACATACTTAATGCTTTGGCATGTCTGTTTGTCTTGTGCAAAGACAGCATGCCTCTATATCCAGAAAGGTGCCCCAAGGAATATGCTCACATAGTCCCACTTTAACAGCTTTAGCATGTAGCTGCACAGGCTCAGGGGATAAGGGCAAGGCACTGAAGCATCTGTTATATTTCACCACTTGCAAGTTCATTCTGTCAGGTTACTTGTTTTCAAGGGGTAGTCAGTCCCAAATACTTAACAAAAAATGTCCTATGAGAGCAGTTTCAAGGGGAACAGGTATAGCCCCTGATGCTCCACTTGTTCCAAAAGCTATAAGTGACATTCATCCTCTCGATTCCCTACCACTCATTCTATACTCCCATCACCCAGGACTGTTATTTCTTCTGGCCAAAGCTGCCTGTGCACTAGAGTAATCTTGACCTTTGTCCCTGAGTATTTGATCCAAACTCTGTCTCTATCAAACTCTATCTCTTCATGGATGAGGGTCTTATCTTTTCCATCCTGGTCCCTCCTTCCTTTACCCACCAATCCCACATAGCAGGAAAAGCCCAAACTGACCAAGCAGCAGCTGTCACTTTAAGTATGAAAAGGAGACAGATCTAACTTATCAACCACTGAGTAGCTTGCTGGTCTTTTTGACAGTCAGAAGCCATCTTAGTATCTGCTGTTAATAGATGGACATTCAGCTCTAGTAGCAGCTGTATTTCCATTGGTGAAAGGGAACTCATATGGTTGGACTTATTCATATTTTCCATTCTGACCACAACAGCTGCTTTGTTCATAGACCCACTGTGATAACTGCTCTTCCTTCTGATCTCAGGGTGAACAAAGACAGAAGATGGTCCAGCTCCCCTGGGTGAATTATTGTATTAACCTTGTTTTTTTGTGACTCCTCTTGATAGATGCTCCTTGATGGGCATTGATACAACTTCAGAGACCCTCACACTTTATGCCCATAAGCACATAGAACTTCCTGTCTCTGAAACTCCAATCTTATTGCTTCTGTGTTCCCTGCAGCTAGTCAAGACATTTGTCATTGCCCTAGAATCTTATTTCAGCCAATATTTCTTCCTTACCATATTGATAACTTTGTCCAAGTGTCTGCAAACTAATGACCAATGCTCCAGCAATCTGTTTTCATAAATAAAATCCCATTAGAATACAGCTGAACCCATTTGCTTAAGTATCATCTATAGTTGCTTCCATATTACACGGACACAGCTGAGTAGTTACAAAAGAGACCCAATGGCCAATAAGTCCCCCATATTTTCTGTCTGACTCTTTAAGAGTAAGTTTGCTAACCTTGGATCTAGTATATTGCTAGAATCTCTTGGAGAGAACTATTCCTCACTACTATTTCCCAGGGCCAACTCTGATTGAAACTGTAAGCTTCAGCAGTATATTTTTGGTTGTATCAACATAGCTAGCCAACTCACCATCCATGGCCCAGGCATCAGTTTTATCTTACTCTGTTGGCTAGTTTAGGCAGCCCAAGTGAATCCACCTATGTGAGCTAAGGGAGTGGTGTCCATGCATCTGAGGTAGGTGACAGAGGGTCTGAGCTAGCTGCTTGTACAACTTCTTGGTGCCATTTGTATTAATCATGTTTTTAATTTCTATATATTGTATTTTGGAGAGAGACTGCCCTCCCAGGGCTAGCTAATTCCCAAAGATAATAACAGCCTGCCTACAAGCATACTTTTCATATTCAAACCAATAATTCCAAGCCTACATTTCCCAACCACCTCCTTATCTAATTCACATACCAACCCAATATTTCCCCTTCCCTAAACCACCAAAGCCAGGTCCCAGACAACTAGAGACCAGCCCCGTAGCCCCAAGCCTGCCAGAATGATTCAAACTGCCCAATTCTAAACTGTTTATTCTGCCCCACTTTGCTGTTCTCATGGAAACCCAAATAAAAGCTCTTGCCTAGGTTTTCCCATTCTTCCTTGTCTTCTCTTGATCAAAACCTGATGTTTTCCCCCTATGCATTCTTGAGAAATGTAAGTAATAAATCTTCCTTCACTGGAATTGGCCTCTGCATGTCATCATTCAGTCGCCTTCATAAATTAAAATCCCACGGGTCCAAATAAATCGCCCTCTGGATCTGCTCAAGTTCATTCCTGAATGTTCAGTCTCCAACTTATGATGGATTTACTACGCTTCCCACCCAAACTTCTCAGGCTCCCAATAAATAGATCAAAGTTGTATTCATTTAATGTGCTCTCTGTTCAGAATTCAAAGGGGTGCAAAGCTTCTCTTTCTTAGTATTGTGGAGTACCATGTGCAAAATCTTGTTCTTTAACTCAAACGAGTTGTCTTGGCATTGATTTCACTAGATCCCTAAAATGTCCATTCATGTAACAGCCCTTACAACTTTGCAGGATTTATCTCCCAGGCTTTGATGCATATAGATCTTACTAGGATACTGGTCACTTTTATCTCACCATGCCCAATTGGCATACTGTCATCAAAATAGTAGGCCAGTGTGATATTCTGAGGAATTCCCAGATAGTTGAGGTCCTTTCAGAGTATACTGTGACAAAGGCACATAAACTTGGAGTGAGAATGTGATTTTTCATTGCTGTCTATCCTGGGGGATGGTGAACTGCTTCTGATCCTTCTGCATGTTGGATATTTTAAAGAATTATTTCACCAAATAAAACCAGGGAAACAACTGCATATCAAGTTGTAGAAAAGGTGTTGACCTTTTCTAGGAAAGTCACTACATCTGATACCACTGCTTTACATGGAGCTATCACTTAGTTCAGTTTATAATCATCATCATCAACCATTATGGTCTTTCTGTGTTTTGCAGGCACCAAGTTAGAAGATTAAATGTGGATATGACAGGGACAACAACACTTGCACTCTTTAGCCTTTGAGGATGGTACTAATCTACCATCTCCCACATGCTTTTGATCTGCCATCTTGGCTGTAGGTATGGGCATTCCCTTTCCCTGGTGTACAGTAATTATTCTGGCACATTGCTGTAGATTCCATGGGTAAATAGGGGGTGTTTCTATTTGAGGTTCTTGCCATGGACTTCAATTCATAGGCTCTGGCTCTGAGTGCCAGCTCCAATAATGAAACTCAGTAGCAACCATATTTTTCCTTCATAATAGGTGATACAGTAATCTTTTCCTCTGCTCTTGATGTGTTGGTTATATGGGTAAAGCAATTCCATCAACGGCTTCCATTTGTATCTGTACTATTGGTCTGGTCCTTTTGAGTCAGGGTATCTTGATTAATGTTCTATCTTTTTGGCAGATTACATTGCTTAGGTTCACCTAGTCTCCCTCAACTGACCTCTGCTCATCTAGAATACTGCCATTCCCAATGACACAAAGGAACCCATTTCCGTAGCAGAATGTGTTATTGTCCATCCAGATCTATAGAGGCTTATACTGAAATTCTCAGCAATGCCAGTACACTCCTCACTAGCACATTCCTTATTGCCAGTGAAGGGAGATTCTGTCGGCTTCCCTAGAGAATACGGTCAGCCAATAGATTCTCAACTGTCATATATCAATTTTAACATACTCAGTTCTTTGAATTTTTATTCATTTATAAATATTCTTCCAGGGCATTTCTGTCATCTTCACTTCATTTTAAATATGTCATAATTTCCTTTAAGCTTTGACCATTCCATTCCAGCAATAGACTTAGTGATCCTTGCCAGGACATTAAACCCCAAATTATAGAAGAATGCCCTCACATTCATCAGATCTCCAGTATCGATCCTATGATCAGTCTACCACCAATTTTGTGCAAAGTCCAGAGCAATTCTTAAAATGCCATTCTCTTAGTTCTGCCCGTACGTGCTAGCCAGTGCTTTTAGCACTTTAGTAAACAATATCTTTCCTCCTATAGTCGGGACAAGACTTCCACAATGAGACACACTGAGAATTGACCTTAATTTTTGCTTATAAAATAGTACAAGAATTTTGACCAGAGGAACAACTGATGTAATTTATCTTTTAATAGGAAAACCGGCTACTGTGGTAAATTAGTCCATTGAATGAATGAGCAAGGACAAAAGCAGGACAAAAGATGAGTCAGGAGGTTTTAACAATAAGCCAGAGAAAACAGGGTGATGGCTTAAGCATAAGTGATAGTGTAAGTGGTGAGAAAAGTCACATTCTGGACATTTTTAAAAGTAAGTAAGTAAGTAAGTAAGTATGTAAGTTAATCTCTACACCCAACATGGAGTTTGAACTCACAACCCCAAGATCAAGAGTTGCATGTTCTTCCAACTGAGCCATCCAGGCACCGCTGGACATATTTTGAAGCAAACTCCAACATTTTTTAACAGATTTTATGTTAAATTTGAGACAAAGATTATAGACAAAAATAACCCCCCGGGCTTTTGATCAGAGCAGTTCAAGTCATCATTAATTGAGATAGGAGAAACTGAAAGTAGTTGTGTTTGTTAGTGATACAAGTGAACACATTGACGATTCTGTTGCATACACAGCACAAAGATAAGAAGAGTGGTCTGGTAGAGAGAAAAAAAACATTTAAGTCAAAGGAGAGAATGGGGAGCAAATAGGTCTTAAGTTCTAAGCTCTTGGCCATCTTAACTTGACATATCTAAGAGATGAGAAAGGAAAAAAAAAAAAAAAAAAAAAAAAAAAAGACAGAGAGGATAAACAGCCAGAGAAATAGGTGGAAGTTGAGGAGACTGTGGAGCTTAATATTTTACTGATACCTGTCAGACTAGAGTATGTACAATGTCATTTTTAAATGGGGCTATTTGGGGCACCTGGGTGGCTCAGTGGGTTAAGCCTCTGCCTTCAACTCAGGTCATCACCTCAGGGTCCTGGGATCTAGCCTCGAGTCGGGCTTTCTGATTGGCAGGGAGCCTGATTCCCCCTCTATCTCAGCCTGCTTCTCTGCCTACTTGAGATCTCTCTCTCTCTCTCTCTCTCTCTCTGTCAAATAAATAAATACAATCTTTTAAAAAATAAAATAAAATAAAATAAAATAAATGGGGTTATTCGTGTTTTATTATTGAGTTGTATGACTTGCTGTATATTTTGGATATTAATCCTTTATCAGATATATGGTTTGCAATATCATCCTTCTAATATATTCCTAGAATTACTTTTCTAGTTGAAGATTTTTTTATTTATATTCATAAGAGATATTGGGCTGTAATTTTCCTTTTTTGTAGCCTTTTGTTTAGGTTTTGGTGTCAGGGTACTCATTGGCATTATACCATCAGTTGGAAAATGGTCCTTTCTCTCCTATTTTTAGAAAATATTTGTGAGAAAGATGGGTGTTAATTGTTCTTTGAATGTACCTTAGAATTGGCCATTGAAACAACTGAGTCTGTACTATTTTTGTTAGAACATCCTTAATTACTAATTCTCTCTCTTTACTTGTAAGTATATTCCTTGTTTGTTTGTTTGTTTTTCTTAACTCAGTTTCAGTAGTTTGTACCTTTCTAGGAATTTGTCCATTTTATCTACATCATCTAGTTAGTTGGCATACAGTTGTTTACAATATTCCTCTATAATCCTTTTTCCCCTTTTATTTCTGCAATGTCAGTAGTAATGACCCTCTTTAATTCCTGATTTTAGTCAACTGAGTCTCCTTTCTTTTTTTCCTGGGCATTCTAGCTAAATGTTCGTCCATTTTGTTGATCTTTCCAGAGAAAAGATCTTTTGTTCTTATTTCTATTTCTTTTATTTTCACTCTACTCTTCATTTATCCATCCTATTTTTTCTTTGGGTTTACTTTTCTTTTTAGCTTGTTAAGGCAGAGATTTGAGATTTTTTTGAATGTAGCCCTTTACCATTGTAAGTAGTCAGAAAACAACACTTTTTTAGGATTGATGTTTTTAGGAAACTCCAAATCCATCCTGGCTCCTCCAGATCATGCTGTGTTGCTGGCTTTCAGTGTGCTTGTGGGAATGTTGGTTTTCAAGGCTACCAGAGAGGTAGGGAAAAGACATTGAGAAAAAGGCAAGAAAAATGCTATAAAGCTTTCTGCTCTCATTGAGACCCAACTATTTTTTTTAATAAATGTTCCTCTTATTTTTTCAAGCCCTTGGTCAATTCACAAAGTTCTAAAACAAATCGATTTTGATAGTTTTTGCTAGAGCTCTCTTTGCTTTCAAAGAAGAATGGATTTTTAGAGATCTTTACCCCATCATTCCCACTGGTCTCATTTAGTACTTTTATCATTAACCAGAATTCAAATGGGGGTATTCTCTAAATCCTGAAGGATTCCCAGATACTCACATTCAAGAGAGAACCCAATAGGAAATCAGCAGAATTATTAATTTGCAAGTAATTTGAGAATCATCCATCTAAACTTCTTCAATGTCTATCTCTCTCTGGCTTTCATACTTCTTAAACTACAGAAATATTCTTTTAAATGAAATGTTATGCAGATGTTTCATACACGTGAAACAGTTCAAAACAGAGCTGCCTTTTCTTGAAGTAGGGATGAGACACTGTGGATTCCTGCCTGCTCTTCTCTGTCTGTGGGAGGTCTTGAGGCAACTCCACAGAAACCCTGAGTATCCAATAAATACTGTCTGGAAAATAAAGTAACAGCTGAATAGGCAAGGCCAGTAAAGGATGGAAAAGGAAGGTGGTTCCTAATATCCACAGGTGGAGATGTAGATCCCTTGATTTCTAGCCCAGTCTTCTCATAGATCTTACTATTCAACGTTCTGAAACAGGACACTCTCAAAGTGGAACTACTTATTATTCATCTATTTATTCAAAGGATATTATAGGTAATGAGAATGTTTCTCATTGTTCAACATGGCTGAGTAAATGTTATGAGACCTACAACCATTCTTATAATAGATGTGTCTATTATGTTTGAAACTAATACTGAACAAAAGTATCCATAACAAGCTAGATGAAAAATACAACATAGTCCTTTACTTTCAAGACTACTAAACTGTAAATGAACCACCACCACTGCAAATTTGCCTTGGGAAAATGACTTTTATTTAGCCTTTATGTTGCTTTGTTTTCCTGTCAGTGTAATAAAGGATAACTAAAAAAGTGGCAATGTTCAATAGCATCCTAGCACGGAACAGTGGAAAGTATATTTGCCTGCACACAAACAGATGAGTTAAGTGACTTTCCATAAAGCTAAAGAGAAATAAATTAATTGGTCTTATTAAAGGCTTTGTGGGTTTTAGTTTTTTTGGTTTTTTGTTTGTTTGTTAGATGTGGGATTTGTTTTGTTTGTTTTGTTTTAGGGAGGGGGTTGGTTTTGATTTTGTTTTTTTTTCCACCTCTGAAATGCCCAGTGATTCTGGCATATGTATTGGTCTCTTTATTTTGTAGGAAATAGCACTTGACTTTTAATCTGACAGAAATAAACTTTGATATGTTCAATAATGGCAATCAAAGTTATTTTTATTTATTTTTAAAACAGTCCATGGAAAAGTAATCCACAATTCTCTTTTATTTGCCAGATCTTCTAACGTCTGTGTTTCTAAATTTGTAGGGTATATCTTCAAGAAAACAAACAGTCATTCACAGGGAGTATGTTTTAAAAATCACAACAGTCAGAAAAAATCTCAAGACTGCTGTAGTGGGCCTCCTTTCACCCCCATGTTGAAGTATGAAGCCACACGCTAAGTACAAGGCTGTAAGTCTGGGATCTGCAAACCACACCTGGTGGTCCAAATCCAGCCCAGTGCTTTTGTATGGTCCACAAGTCCAAGTTTTCATACGTTTTACTAGTTTGAAGGGAAAAAAAGGAAGAGGACTATTTGATAACATATGAAAACTGTGTAAAATTCAAATTTATGTCTCAATAAGTAAAGTGTTATTGGAACACAACCAAGCTCATTTGTTGACATAGTATCAATGGCGGCTTTCCTGCTACACTGGCAAACCTGAGTAGTTGCTAAGGCTATGATATTTACCACAGAAAATGTCTGCCAAACTCTTTGCTAAGGTTACAAATTTAGTAGTAATTCCTCTTTGACTTCCTTATTCTTTTATATCACCTTTCTTTCCACTCACTCATATGTTCTATAGCCTTGATTTCCACTTATGCCATATTTGTTACATCTGAAGTAACTGAAATGAAATGAAATAAGTAAAGCATGGTACAAACAGAGGCACTCAAGATGTATCAATTTCTGTTTTTTCATAATTTTCGTTCTCATTTCCATGTGGCTACTGCAGCACCAGAGAGTTTTAAATACACTGTAAGCTCGACTCTCTGGGTGTTTCTAGTCACCAATCTTGCTCCTTTTCTTTCTCTCTTGAAAGCATTAAAGATCAGTTTCAACAAACACTAAAACCTGTCAATTCCTTCATCCCCTCCAAGGTTACCATTGACGATATGCTACCTGATCTTTCTTCTTGAGGAAGCACTTGTATCATTTATACTCTGATAAGACTCGATCACAAACACATGTTTCTTCAAGACATTCATATTCCCCTAGACACAAATGCTCTCAGATTCCAGGGGTCTAAGACCTAGAATATAAAATAGAATGTGGTAGAGAGAAAAAAAAAACAAAAACAAAAATAACCAAAAACCCGTGTTTCTGATGGACATGGAGAAAAAAGTTGGCTTTATTTTCTACTTCACAAACATCAGAGATCATAATTCCAATCTAAATTTGGTGCGGCTTTTGTTTGTTTGTTTTATCTCCTTCTGCCAAGCATCTCAAAATTGGTAGAAAATTCTACTAACTCATTTTCTGGACAATATAAAAGGATTTTCATTTTATATTGATATGGTACATCTTTAAAAACTTGAATTTATTTATTTTTTAGACACACGTTTTCTTTTAAGATATAGATTTTTTTTCCAATAATGTTTTTCTATCTGTTTGTGTTTGTGCAGGAGGGGAATATTTTCAAAAAGAAAGGAATGTCCTAGTTATGTTACCATACACTTTTAATTGTAGTCCAGGCTATATCCACAAGACCAAAGACCAATTAGCAATACATGGCTTTGATTATAACCCTTTTTGCCTTTAAAGGGATGTTAATTTTCAAAATCCCTGCAGATTGATATGAAGCACAGATGTGCACAGCAGTAAGTACACAATATTCAGGCATGTACCTTATCTTCCAAAGTAGCAGCTGAAAATGGCACTCAACCTAATTAGCTCTCAAAAATGATTTAGAAGGACAGGAATTGGAAGGAGAGTCAGCCAGACAATATGTTGCTAGGTTTTGAAATAGAAACATGTCTTTAGTAGAGAGTCTTTAAAAAAAATTCAAATGTGGAAATAACAATGATAAAAATCACTGAGCTTCAAACTTCATGGTGACCCCATCAACCTCAGTCCTTCTTAAAACTGTACAGTTATCTTGACATGGCTTTGCTTCTGAACCATCAAACCTTGTTTGTACAGAGTTTCATTCTCACAGCTTCCTGTCTTTGACTTCCATCTGTTTTGTTCCAGATGTTTTAATGCCTCTTTTTTCGGTGCCTTGTGATTTACTCACAAGCCCTAACTTCGAACCCCAACTTCTCCTCTTCTTAATCTGGGTCTTTAGTAGGGGCGATAGTTTTCACTTAAAGTTCTGCATAGCGTTTCCTTGTTTGGGGTTGGATTTTTAAGAAAACTCCCAGAAGACATCATCCTATCTCCTTAGAAATGTCTAAAAAATAACAATGATGATGATGATGAAGTTAGTGTCAATAATCTGCATTCACAGAGGTCTGAAAATGCACCATTTTCTCAAGACATTCTGTTTTTTTTTGGTTGTTTTATTTTCTCCTCTCCCCTCCTCCCCCTCCCTTCCTTCTTATCCTCCCCAACCCCTTCACCTCCTCCTCCCCCCTCTTCTTCTTCCCCTTCCTCCCCTTCCCTTTTTCCTCTTCTTCTTGTTTCTTTTTTTCTGCTTCCTCTTTTCCTCTCCCTCTCCTCCTTCTCCTCTTTCTTCACCTCCTCTTTTTCCTCTTCCTCCTCTCCCTCCTTTTCCTCCTCTTCCTCTTCCTCCTGCTTCTTCTTCTCCACCCCTTCTCCTTCATATCAAGACTTTCCAGAAAGCTGGTTTGAAAAAGTATTTGAAGTTCTCTCCAAAAGAACAATTCCCTAAGATTTTAAGATCATCAAAACAAAGAAGCATTGTAAAGTATTGGAGGAAAAGTCCAGGAACTGCCATGCCTATATTTGGTGAAAATATTCTCTACATTGTGCATGCACAGATACACAAAGACCAGTGATGTTAGAATACATATTTATAAAAAGAAAACTGTATAATCTAAACCCATAAGACATTTTGGCATATAGTAATTAATTTCTTCAAGAACTACTGATTTAGAATACAGCAAACTTTGGCAAATACATTTTATTTTATTCTTTAATATATAGAGAAAAAAAAACAGAACATTTTTGTCTTTACAAATAATCTGAATGGATTGAAATAGGTTGTTCAGACATAATAAATTTTCTCTGTTCAGCACAGTATTTAGCCTTCTTTCCAGAGTATCAATATATATTTAGGTAAAAGACAGAGCCCTTCTCCAAACTTGAGAGATCACACTGGCTTTGGATGACAACCCACTTTGGAATTCTGGTCCCAGTTTTTACTACCTATATGTGCATGGACATATTATCTAAACTAATTCCATTTCCACATATGTAATATGTGGATGATCATACTACAAAAGACTATAGTGTGGGCTATAGTAAGATCATATCAGTTGAACACACTATAAAGTAGACTTAGTAAGAATCACTGCCTTTCCCTTGAAAAAGTTTGTTATTCCATCATCCCTTCAGTACAAGTGATAATATCTAACCTCCTTCCCAATTCTTAGATACAACCCTTTCTGGCTTCTGCTTTTTGCTAGTTAGACTACCTGCAAATTTGCATTTCAGGATGACTTGTGTTTTATAGTTGGTTTTCACTACTGAGAAGTAGCCCCCATTCTTTCCTTCTTGCTATTCTTTGTACCTTCTGCATATGATTGCCCTGAAATAAGAATAATCATGCTGTTGTCATTACAGAATTCTGTGCTGAGGTGATTTCTACATTCTGAAGTTTCTGTCAGGGGCATTTACTTTACCAGAACCATATTTTCCAGTTGTGAAAGAGTATGTTCCATATTTCTCTTAAACCAAACTTCTGCCCTCTCTACAACTTAAAACAAATATAAAGTTTCATGTAAAAGAAAATCTATATGTTCTTCTCAACTATGACTAATTATTGAGAATTTCTTTTCTCACCACTCAGGTTCACTTGATCTTAGTATTCAGTGATACTTCCCCCAATGATACACACATAACACACTTTCTGAGTGTGTGAGAGACAGAGAGAGAAGGGAGGTTTATTTAATATCGTAAAAATTTAATTTTTTTAAAATAATTGTAACCCCTATCAAATAACTTCTATGAACTGGTCTGGAAATATTGAATATGTAGGTACCTATTTTTATATTTCTTAATCCTTCCTGATTGGCACAAATAGAATAGATGCTGAGTGTTTTGCCTTCCAGCTGGTGGCTTGGGAATTTCTGCATTGGAACTTCAACCAGAAACCCAGGGTTACATTGGCTGCTGCTCAAGGAGAGGAGCCAACAAAACAGTTTGCTTCCATCTGGATAAGCAGAACTTTAGCCTGTCATTTCTGAAAGCAGAAACATATTAATTACCAAAAAAAGAGATTTCTTCAAACTTCTAGAGGGAAGTAGAAAGGAAATTTTTAAAGCAAAGTGGTGCTAGTCTGTGAAACTTTTCAGCCTCCCTTAAGGCCAAGCTGATGCTGTACATTGTCAAACCTGGTGCCTATGTGTCAGCACTTTGAGCTGTCTTTCCAGAGACTCCTCAAGACTGGAAGAAGTGGTGAATGAAAATCATGTTTAATTTCCATTATTTAAGATAGGTTGCAACATTTGTTTTCATACCGAGAAAGCTGAGGTTCACAAGGTATATTAACTTAGATCAAACAGAGAGGGTTTTTTTTGTTTGTTTGTTTGTTTCAGTTTGATCCTGAATATAAACAATGTTCATTTCCCAAGGAAGGGATCAGGTAGTGACTCTATGTCCTCACATTTATGTTCCCATTTTACTAAATTTGTTATCAAAGCTGAGTGCAATGGACTGAATGCTTGTGTCTTCCCAAGGTTCAGGTGTTAAAATCCTAAACCCCAATGTGATGATATTAAGGGGTGGGACCTTTGGATTAGTGCTCTTATTAAAGAGACCCCAAGAGCAGCTTTGCTGTTTCCTAAGTGAATATATAAGAGGAAGACAGGCAGCAACCCAGGACAGAGCTCTCACCAGAAGCCAACCATGCTGGCACCCTGATCATAGACTTCTAGCTTCCAAAACCACAAGAAAAATCTATCTGCTGCTTATAACCTACCTAGTCTACAGTGCTTTGTTACAGCAGTCCCAACTGACTAAGACTCTAAGAATTTATTTAAAATAAGATATTTTGACTTGAATGGATATATTTGAGTCTTATGTCTTATTTTTACCCTGGGATCCAGGTAGGGACAACATTCTTGCTGGCTGACAAAAAATTAAGTCTGATGTAACTGGGTGTGCTTTTTCTTCAAAATCTGAGCTTTATTTTCCCCATCTTAACTGGACCAATTATATTGTTTGCTCAAGATACACCATACCTATATTGCATCCTCCCTGTATGTTAGTTCCATTCATCAAATCATAGACTTGTTGAACATTAGGACCAAAGGGATAAATTTCTATTCATAAACCTCCTTGAAATATGATAATGACACAAGATAACAAAATCTTGTTGGAGATTATTTTAAAAATAGAGCAATGTGACAACTCCTTGCATCTTCCAGTTTCCCCCATCGTATTTGATGTTTCCGTAAATATTATACCAATCTGGCAAGATTTATACTTTTAAATGGTTGGGCAGTCTCATATCCCTTCAATAATCCAGGCATGTTTTTATTTAATATTTAAAAATGTTTTCTATGCCTGTGCCAGGTACTGAAGCTACAGTAGTAAACAAGGTAGTTAAGATCTTAGACCCCTTGCTGTGTCTCTATTGTACCTTGTTCCCTTCACTATATTTCCTACTGGTTCCAGGTTTTTCTGGTTAGGACCTCTTGTCTTACTGATCACTGTTGTCCTTACACCTGCACCTTTGATCTCATGTTACTCTTCAAGGACTGACTGACTTGGTTCCCACCTTGGATAGCATCTGTACAGATTACATACTGACACAGATAGCCTCTAGGCAACTCCTGTCTCAGTTTTTCCAGTCCTCAGCAGCAGAAAAATGCCCAGGCTTCCTACTGAAATCAAAGGACTTGAGCTCTTTTTTCATGCAAGTGCTCAGGACTGGGGTCTACCAGCAAGCTATTTTTGCTCCTGCTTCAAAACAGTCTCTGCAGTATCCATGAAGAAGAATCATAACAGTGCCTACAGATGACTGCCTGATTCATTTTCAGACTTCAGTGAAAACTGAACATGGAATATCAGTCCCATTTTATGGGATCTCAAGGATAATGATTATCCTTTTTCTTTTTCTTCAGCATTATTATTTCAGTTAGTTTTTAACTAGTACTCATTTCTAAATGCTTTACTTGATTAGATTCACTGTGGATGGTTTAAAAATTGGAGAGGGTACCAAAAACAACTCATGCAATTGTTGGCCTCTTTATTTAACAAGAAGTCATACTCTCCAAGAAATAGGCTGATACAAAATGTGGCAAAATTCTGAAAGTGGTGTTAATAAGAACCTCCTCCTATTATTATCACTACCACCTCCACTAGACATAAATACACAATCACAGAACCTCAATTCAGTAAATAATTACTATAAATAACATCTAATACATATAACATCTATAACCTCCATAGGCAGTAGATGTTGGATCTAGATTTAAATCCAGTGAGTCTAACTTCAGAACCTATTGTCAAAATTGCTCTCATTATTGCTTCTCATGTGATTTTAAGAGAATATAATACATTAATTCCTGCACTCATATTACTCTGAAACAAAGACACATAGAACTTCCATCTGGTCACTCTGCTAGTTGCTAAAGATTTAAGTGAAATAAGAGATTTTGCCTTTAAGATATCCATAGTCTAATGGGGGAGATTAACACATATTTGTATTGTAATAAAGGCTATGATTAGTCACAAAGGCCTACTCAGCAGTAGTGATGAGTAACTCCATGATCACAATATAATAAGTGTCATGACAGAACAAAAAGACATTTAAGGGGAAAAACCCATGTAGCTTTAAACCTCAAAGAACTAGAAAAAGAACAAACAGGTCCAAAGTTAGTAGAAGGAAGTAACAGAGGTTAGAGCAGAAATAAATGAAATGTAGACTAAAAAGATAAAAGATAAGATGAATGAAACCAAGGGCTAATTTTCTGAACAGGTAAACAAAATTGACAAATCCTTAGCTAGACCCACCAAGAAAAAATAAGAGAGGATTAAAATAAATAAAATCAGAAATGAAAGAGGAGATTTTACAACTGACATCACAGAAATACAAATGGCTATAAGAGACTACTATGAACAATTTTCCACCAAAAAAAAGCAAAAACAAACAAATAAGACAAAAGGTCACCCTACTAAAAGGGAGAAAGTAATGACAAATCATATAACTGATAAAAGGTAAATATCCAAAATATATTAAAAATATATAAATATATAATAATATATAAAAATATATAATACTTTATATAAATATATAAATAATTCAAAATATATAAAAAATTCATACAGCTCAACGGTAGAACACGAACAAGCAGTTTAAAAGTGGGCAGAAGATCTGCATAAACATTTTTACAAATAATATGAAGAAATGTCAACAGGTATATGAAAAGATGTTCCATGTCACTAATCATCAGGAGAATACAAACCAAAAGCACTGAGATATCACCTCACACCTATTAAAATAGCTATTATCAAAAAAGACCAGAAATGAAGTATTAATGAGGAAACAGAGGAAAGGAAACCCTTATACATTATTGGTGGGAATGGAAATCGGTGCATCCATTGTGCAAAATAGCATGGAAGTTCCTCGAAAAATTAAACATAGAACTACTGTACAATTCAGGAATTCCACTTCTGAGTATTTACTTGAAAAATGAAAACACTATATCAAAAGATATATGCATGACCATGTTCATGGCATTTTGGTATAAAATATACAACAGGAGGTGCCTGGGTGGCTCAGCAGGTTAAATATCTGCCTTTGGCTCAGGCTATGATCTCAAGGTCCTGGATTCAGGCCCCACACTGAGCGGGGAGTCTGCTTCTTCCTCTCCCTCTGTCCCTTCCATTCCCAGTGCATGATCTCTCTCTCTCAAGTAAATAAATAAAATCTTCTACACACACACACACACACACACACACACACACACACACACACACACGCACACAAAGGAATTATTATTCAGCCACAAAAATGAGTGAAATCTTGTCAAATGTGACAACATGGATGGACTTCAAGGGCATTATGTGATGTGAAATAAGTCAGACAGGAAAAGGTAAATGCCATATGATCACTCTTGTATGTGAAATCTAGCCAAGACATAAATAAATAAGTCTAATAAACAAATAAATAAAATACAGAGAACAGATTGTTGGTTGCCAGAAGCAGGAGGTGGGAAGTGGGAGGAATGGATGGATTGGTTTTGGTTTTGTTTAGTTTAAATAAATGTATTTATGTTTTGAAAAGACATTTAAAACATCAACTGTCTTCCAGAACGTTACCAAGGTGGAATGGGAAGAGGAAGGGATTTATAATACAAAATTTCATATAGAAGCAAATGGCAAAGATGATGAACTGAAAGCCTTTGAGAATAAATAACAAGATAAAAGAGAAAGGGAAGATGATAGACTATAAGATACTTTGAAGACATATTAACCAAATGTAACTTGTCACCATTTGGAATCTGATTTGTAGGAGTCAAATTAATAGCAATAGTGTGATAGGGTTAAAAACTCTCAGATAATGGCAATTTGATTTGGTTCATCTTAATACTTCTAAAAGAGATGCTCTGTAAATTGTTTTCCATTAAGTATTTGGCAAATCTTCACCTCTATGAGTTTCAATTTTATCATCTTTAAGGGAAAACAATAACAACTTATTTTTTTCACAGTGAGTTTTACATAGCACTGGATTAGGCAAAACTGAGGAAAACAAATTTTAGTGCAAAATCCACATGATGGCATATGAAATAAGTTTTATAGGAGTTTAAATAGAGCATAAATCCTCTGGGCTTGTGTAGATGGTTTCATACTAGGAAATGATTTGGAAAGAATATGAATAGGTGAGGAGCACAAGGAAGAGTGTCCCACTTATGCAGTCTCAACATTAATATTGTTTTAAATGGTGAACATTATTGGCATTTATTACTAATCAACAATTTCTCCAGGAGGAACTTCTATACCACGTGTGGATCAGGAGATTTGAAATCTGAGATATAAAACAATTTCATTAGGCATTTCAGATGGAAAATTAATTGCAGGGTTTTCTTTTTAAAGAATTCAAAAATATTTGTTACTTCATATTTTTGAGGTCTGAGATTTTTGAAACCAAGTTTATATTTGGGCTCTTAAAAATTTAGGTCCAGACCTTATCAAACCACTTTATTGCAGTAGGTCTTGCTTTCTTTCTAAGAGTGATAAAGTTAGAACTGTAGCCTCCAAGGTCTCCCATCAAACTCCCAGATACTCTGACTCACCTCAATTTCTGGAATAGGCTCCCATAGGTCTCCTTGCTTTTGCTTGGGTTTCCCTATATTTATTCTTTTCAGAGAAGCCAGAATCATGCCTTTAAAATGTAAGTCAGATCATGTCACACCACAACTCAGAATTCTCAAAAACGTTGTTATCCATCTTTATAATAAACTCTGATCCTCAGTGACCAGAATAAACTGCCACAAGATTTGGTTTTCACCACATCTCTGGTGGTTGTCATTAAAGATTAGTTAGAGAAATAAATACAAATCTAGGGTTTTTTTAAAAAGATCTGATAGAGAGAGAGATCACAAGCAGGCAGAGACAGGCAGAGAGAGAGGGGGAAGCAGACTCTCCATTGAGCAGAGAGCCCGACATGAGGCTTGATCCCAGGACCCTGAGACCATGAACTGAGCCGAAGGCAGAGGCCTAACTCACTGAGCCACCCAGGTGCCCCTCTAGGTTTTCAATAGTTGGATTTTTTTTCTTCATGGTAAGGTATGCATGAAAGGTGACATCTTAAAGTGTGTTTTCTCAGAGGTGATTTTTTAACTTGAACTAAGGTCAAAATCTTGTTATCAAATTAGAATACTATTACAGGAAGTTAGGTCATCTTAAAACAAGATAGGAAGACATTCGTAAATTTTCACAACTTCCTGGTGATACAAATAACCAAAGCCCACTTTTTTTTTTTTTTATGATGAAGTTCATCTTAGTACTTCCTCCCCACCCAAATTTTCTTTGTATGAGATCTTTTGTAATCAGAAGGAATGAAGGTCTACTTTTAAGATCCTTGCAGATATTAGGAAATACATCCTTATGTAAAATGGTCTTCTCAATAAAAAGCTGGTCTCCTCACTAAGGCAGTGGATACCATGTTTATGTATAATATGCATTCAAGTCCTGTCAGTGGTTCCAATATAAGAAGATTCTGGATATTATATATACAGAGAAGGGAAAAGTTTGATAAACTCAAGTCTTCAAGAATAAGTTACAACATAAAGAAGGGGAAATGATAGATTAGGAGAGACTTTACATCAACTGACATCAGCTTCATTTAGATTCTAAATTCTACTTGTCACGTTAAGAAAAATTGTGTCATCAGATATGCAGGAGATACACAGGAGTGAAAAAGAGAACTGTGGAAATTTGAATACTTTCTTGATGTTTGGTTCTATTAACTGATTTATTTATTTTTCTTTGCACATGGTATGATAAAGATTTTGCAGGTGTAATTTTTAAAGTAAAAGTCCCTTATTTTTTATAAATATGAGCTATTTACAGATAAAATTATATGTTGTCTGGAATTAGGATTAAAAAAAAAGTCCATTGGGTGGAACTACAAGCAAAATAGATAAGGCCATATATTAACAATTTTTGAATACGTGAATTTCATTTTACCATTTTATTTTACTTTTATGTTGAAATTTTATAATTTAAAGATCAAAGATTATACAGAGGGTTATTCAGGCAAAGAAACATGTGGTGTAGTAGGGAATTATAACTGAATTGTATATATATCACATTCCATATAACTCAAATTGAAATCTGCCTCAAAGATCACATGGCTGAAAAATATGTGATGATGGGATAGTTTGTGCCAAAGCTCATCTGTTCTTGATCTTTGGAGTATAGAAAAGACTTCAAGGCTCACTAGAAACAAAGAAAGATGTTCCTCTGGGAGTTGTTCAAAAGTAGTGTGAGCAAAAAATGGAGGATAATCAAGATGGGAGATTTAGACAAGGGAGGGTAGTATATGGAGGGGTGAGGAAGGGTATATATGTAGCCATCTCACCAACCACAGAGGATAAAAGAAATGAGGAGCAAGGTAGATTTAAAAAGATAGGAGATGAGGTAGAATCATCCAAGTAACTAATTCCAAAAACTCTGGGCATTCCTAAAGCCTAGAACTTCCAATATTGGCTGGATCAATCCTTAGCCACATCACAGTTTAGACAAATGGCCCTAAATAGACTGCTTCAATAAGATGACTTCCTCCTGGAGGAAGCAAGATGGTGGAGGCATAGAGACTAAAATGACATCAGGTCACGGGAGTGAAGATAGGTAGTTATCAAACCATTCTGAACACCTACAAACTCAACAGGAGATAGAAGAGAAGAAGAGCAGCAATTCAAGAAACAGAAAATCAACCACTCTCTGAAAGGTAGAACGTGTGGAGAAGTGAATCCCAAATGATGGAAAGATAGACCGTGGAGGGAAGAGCCAGCTCCCAGCAACTGGTGGAGCAGTGCAGCACAAAATTAGAACTTTCAGAAGTCAGCTCCATTGAGGGACATCACTCCAGAGGTTAAGCAGGGATAAAGCCCTAGCAGGGACAGTGTGGTCTCAGGTCCTGAAGGGTCACAGAAAGATCGGGGGTATCTGAGTGTGGCAGAATTCCCAGGTATTGAAGTGGGGAAGCAAACTACAGAGACAGAGCTGAGGAGTGAGCTTTCAGATCAGGGTTACCTTAAACTGTGAACCAAGGCTCAGTCAGACCACTGCTCTTCAAGCAGGACCACACATGCAACAAATCCAGAGAGAACCCCCTGCCTTCCTCCTCCAAGAGGAGAGGCATGGGATCCAAGAATCTACTGGGTTTGGAGACCCTAAATGGGGCCATGTGCCAGAGGCAGAAACACTCATTCACAGGCCAGGTGAGCACAGAGTGCAGCCGGAGACTAGGGAGACAGGAGTGATTGACTGTTTTTCTCTGAGGGTGGACTGAGGATTGGGGGCCCGAGTTCTCAGCTTCTCTGGGCTGGATTTGGGAGGTCACCATTTTCATTCCCTTCATCCAGGGCTCTATGGAAAGCATTCAGGGAACAAAAGCTCCCAAAAGCAAACCCGAGAAAATTACAGATCATGGCTCCAGGCAAGGACGGTGCAATTCCACCTTGAACAAAGACATTTGAGAATCACCACAACAGGCCCCTCACCTAGAATATCAGCAGGAACATCCAGTCAAGACCAAGTTCATGGATCAAGGAGAACCACGGAAGTCCAGAGCTATGGGAAAGCAATGCATAGAATTCATGGCTTTTTCCCCATGATCCTTTATTCTTGCAAAGTTAAATATTTTTTAATTTTTTTTCTTATTCTATTTTTTTAACTTTCTCTTTCCTCTTTTAACATTTTTTAACTAGTGTATCCTTTTTGTTTTTAAAGATTTTATTTTATTTTATTTTTATTTGTTAGAGAGAGAGAGAGAGAGTGAGCACAGGCAGACAGAGTGGCAGGCAGAGGCAGAGGGAGAAGCAGGCTCCCTGCCAAGCAAGGAGCCCAATGTGGGACTCTATTCCAGGACCCTGGGATCACGACCTGAGCCAAAGGCAGCTGCTTAACCAACTGAGCCACCCAGGCGTCCCTAACTAGTGTATCTTAACAATATCTTTCTAAATTTTATTTTTAAACCTTTATTGTTATAGTCATATTTTATCCCTTTATTGTATTTAACATTATTTTTTGTATACACATAGGGTTTATTTTCTTTAGAACTGTGGGATATGGGAGCACTGGGTGGATCAGTGGGTTAAAGCCTCTGCCTTCATCTCAGGTCATGATCTCAGAGTTCTGGGATTGAGACCCACATCAGGCTCTCAGCTCAGCAGGGAGCTTGCTTCCCTCTCTCCCTCTCTCACTGCCTCTCTGCCTACTTGTGATCTCTGTCTATCAAATAAATAAATAAAATCTATAAAAAATAAATAAAACTATGGGATACAATTTTTTTCTAATAGATCAAAATACACCCTAAATTTAGCACATGGCTTTGTTCTAGTCTCCAGCCTGAGCACATACTCTCCTGCTTTATTTTTTTAACCAACTTATCAATTCCTTTTTTTAGAATTTTTAAAATTTTCATCATTACAGTCATATTTCATCCCTTCATCGTATTTACCCTTATTTTTGTATACATGTTTTTCTTTCATTAAAATATTGGGAGGTATTTTCTTCTAAGAGACCAGAATACACACAAAATCAAGTGGGTAGCTCTGTTCTACTCACCAGTCATACATATGTATATGTATATGTATGTATATATATTTTTATATTTATATCTTTTTCCCCCTTCCCTTTCTTCTCCCCCTGGTTTTGGGTCTCTTCTGATTTGGTTAGCTTACATTATCCTGGGGTCTTTGCCACCATTCTAATATTTTATTCTCTCATTCATATACTCTTATTTGGATAAAATGACAAGGTGGAAAAACTCACAAAAAAAAAAAAAAAGAACAAGAGGCAGTACTGATGGCTAGGGACCTAATCAATATGGACATTGGGACTATGTCAGAACTAGAGTTCAGAATGACGATTCTCAAGGTGCTAGCTGGGCTCAAAAAAGTCATGGAAGATATTAGAGAAATGCTGTCTGGAGAAATAAAATCCCTTTCTGGACAAATAAAAGAACTAAAATCTAACCGGGTTGAAATTTAAAAAGCTATTAATGAGGTGCGATCAAGACTGGAGGCTCTTATTGTTAGGATAAATGAGGCAGAAGAGATAATTAGTGATATAGAAGACCAAGTGATGGAGAATAAAGAAGCAGAGAAAAAGAGAGACAAACAACTACTGGGGGAGAATTCAAGAGATAAGTGATGTCATAAAACAAAATAATATTAGAATAATTGGGATTACAGAAGAAGAACAAAGGTGGGGAGCACAATGTATACTGGAGTGAATTATAGTAGAGAATTTCCTTAACGTGGCAAAGGGAACAAGATTCAAAATCCAGGAGGCCCAGACAACCCCCCTCAAAATCAGTAAAAATAGTTCCACACCCCATCAGCTAATAGTAAATATTACAAGTCTCGGTGATAAGGAGAAAATCCTGAAATCAGCATGGAACAAGAAATCTGTAACATACAATGATAGAAATATTAAATTGGCAGCAGACTTATTCACAGAGATATGGCAGGCCAGAAAGAACTGGCATGATATATTCAGAGAAAAATATGCAGCCAAGAATACTATACCCAGTTAGGCTGTCATTAAAAAATAGAAGGAGAGCTAAGAAGCTTCCAGGACAAACAAAAATTGAAAGAATTTGCAAACACCAAACCAGCCCTACAGGAAATATTGAAAGGGTCCTCTAAGAAAGGAGAGAGCCTAAAAGTAGTAGACCAGAAAGGAACAGAGACAATATACAGTAACAATCACCTTAAAACAATACAATGGCACTAAATTCATATCTTTCAATAGTTACCCTGAATGTAAATGGGCTAAATTCCCCAATCAAAAGACATTGGGTATCAGAATGGATTAAAAAAAAAAAAAAAAAGACCCATCAATATGCTGTCTACAAGGACTCATTTTAGAACCAAAGACACCTCCAGATTTAAAGTAAGGGGGTGGAAAACAATTTGCCATACTAATGGACATTAAAAGAAAGCTAGGGTGGTGATCCTTATATCAGATCAATTAGATTTTAAGCAAAAGACTATAATAAGAGATGAGGAAGGACACTATATCATACTTACAGGGTCTGTCCAACAAGACATTCTAACAATTTTAAATATCTATGCCCCTAACATGGGAGCAGCCAACTGTTTACACCAATTAATAACAAAATCAAAGAAATACATTGACAATAATACAATAATAGTAGGGGACTTTAACACCCCCTCATTGAAATGGACAGATCATCCAAGGAAAAGATTAACAAGGAAATAAAGGCCTTAAATGACACAGTGGACAAGATAGACATCACAAATATATTCAGAACATTCCATCCTAAAGCAACAAAATACACATTCTTCTCTAGTACACATGGAACATTCTCCAGAATTGATCACATCCTGGATCACAAATCAGGTCTTAACTGGTACCAAAACATTGTGATCATTCCCTGCATATTTTCAGACCACAGTGCTCTGAAGCTAGAATTCAATCACAAGAGGAAAGTTGGGAAGGACTGAAAAACAGGAAGGCTGAATAGCATCCTACTAAAGAATGAATGAACCAGGAAATTAAAGAAGAATTGAAAAAATTCATGGAAACAAATGAAAATGTAAACACCGTTCAAAATCTATGAGACACAAAAAAGGTGGTCCTGAGAGGAAAGTATATAGTGATACAATCTTTTCTCAAGAAATAAGAAAGGTCTTGGGGGCACCTGGGAGGCTCAGTGGGTTAAAGCCTCTGCCTTCAGCTCGGGTCATGATCCCAGGGCCTGGGATTGGGCCCCACATCAGGCCCTCTTCTCGGCAGGAAGCCTGCTTCCTCCTCTCTCTCTCTGCCTACCTCTCTGTCTACTTGTGATCTCTATCTGTCAAATAAAATAAATAAAAATCTTTTTAAAATTAAAAAAAAAAGAAATAAGAAAGATCTCAAGTACACAACCTAATCCTACACCTAGAGGAGATGGAGAAGGAACAACAAAGAAAACCTAAACCCAGCAGGAGAAGAGAAATAATAAAGTACAGGGCAGAAATCAATGAAATAGAAACCAAAAGAACAGTAGAACAAATCAACAAAACTAGGAGCTAGTTCTTTGAATGAATTAATAAGATTGGTAAACTTCTGGCCAGACTTATCAATAATAAAGAGAAAGGACCCAAATTGATAAAATTATGAATGAAAGAGGAGGGATCACAAATAACACCAAAGAAATACAGTTATAAAAACATATTATGAGCAATTATGAATCAGCAAATATGACAACTGGAAGAAATGGATGCATTCCTAGAGACGTATAAAATAGCAAAACTGAACCAGGAAGAAATAGAAAGCCTGAACAGACACATAACCAGTAAGGAGATTGAAGCTGTCATCAAAAAGCTCCCAACAAACAAAAGCCCAGGGCCAAATGGCTTCCCAGGAGAATTCTGCCAAACATTTAAAGAAGAACTAATATCTATTCTCCTGAAACTGTTTGAAAAAATAGAAATGGAAGGAAAACTTCCAAACTCATTTTATGAGGCCAGCATTACCTTGATCCCAAAACAAGACAAAGACCCCATCAAGAAGGAGAATTACAGACCAATATCCTCGATGAACACAGATGGGAAAATTCTCACCAAAATACTAGCCAGTAGGATCCAATGGTACATTCAAAGGATTATTCACCATGACCAAGTGGGATTTATTCCTGGGCTGCAAGGTTGGTTCAACATCCACAAATCAATCAATGTGATACAATGCATTAATAAAAGAAAGAACAAGAACCATATGATACTCTCAATAGATGGTGAAAAAGCATTTGACAAAGTATAGCATCCTTTCTTGATCAAAACCCTTCACAGTGTAGGGATAGAGGGTACATACCTAAATATCATCAAAACCATGTATGAAAAACCCACAGCCAGATATCATTCTCAATGGGGAAAAATTGAGAGCTTTTCCCCTAAGGTCAGGAATACAGAAGGGCTGCCCACTATCATGACTGTTATTCAACATAGTACCAGAAGTCCTAACCTCAGCTAACAAAAAGAAATAAAAGGCATTCAAATCAGCAAAGAAGTCAAACACTCACTCTTTGCAGATGATATGATACTTTATATGGAAAACCCAAAAGACTCACTCGAAAACTGCTAGAACTCATACAGGAATTCAGTAACATGTCAGGATATAAAATCAATGCACAGAAATCAGTTACATTTCTACACACCAACAGCAAGACATAAGAAAGAGAAATTAAAGAGTCAATCCCACTTACAATTGCACCCCAAACCAGAAGATACCTAAGAATAAACCTAACCAAAGAGGCAAAGAATCTGTACTCAGAAAACTATAAAGTACTCATGGAGTGCCTGGGTGGCTCACTGGGTTAAAGCCTCTGCCTTCAGCTCAGGTTATGATCCCAAGGCCCTGGGATCGAGCCCTGCATCAGGCTCTCTGCTCAACGGGTAGCCTGCTTCCCTCCATCTCCCTCTACCGCTTCTCTGTCTACTTGTGATCTCTGTCAAATAAATAAATAAAATCTTAGAAAAGAAAAGGAAAAGAAAAACGTTCCATGCTCATGGATTGGAAGAATAAATATTGTGAAAATGTCTCTGCTACCTAAAGCAATCTACATGTGTAATGCAATTCCTATCAAAATACCATAAATTTTTCTCAAAGAAATGGAAGAAATAATCCTAAAATTTATATGGAACTGGAAAAGACCCCAAATAGCCAGAGGAATGTTGAAAAAGAAAGCCAAAGTTGGTGGTATCATAATTCCAGACTTCAAGCTCTATTACAAAGCTGTCATCATCAAGACAATGTGGTACTGGCACCAAAAACAGACACATAGATCAATGGAACAGAATAGAGATCCCAGAGAGTCCCTCAACTCTATGATCAACTAATCTTTGACAAAGCAGGAAAGAATGTCCAATGGAAAAAAAAGACAGTCTTCTCAACAAATGGTTTGGGGAAAATTGGACAGCCACATGCAGAAGAATGAAACTGGACCATTTCCTTACACTACACACAAAAATAGACTCAAAATGGATGAAAGACCTCAACCTGAGACAGGAATCCACCAAAATCCTTGAGGAAAACACAAGCAGCAACCTCTTTGACCTCAGCCACAGCAACTTCTTCCTAGAATCTTCGTCAAGGGCAAGGGAAGCAAGGGCGAACTATTGGGACTTCAAGATCAAAAGCTTTTGCACAGTCAAGGAAACAGTCAACAAAACCAAAAGACAACTGACAGAATGGGAGAAGATATTCACAAATGGCATATCAGATAAAAGGCTAGTATCCGAAATCTATGAAGAAGTTACCAAACTCAACACTCAAAGAACAGATAATCAAATCAAGAAATGGGCAGAGGGCATGAACAGACATTTCTGCAAAGAAGACATCCAGATGGCCAACAGACAAATGAAAAAGTGCTCAACATCACTTGGCATCTGGGAAATGCAAATCAAATGCACAGAGTTACCACCTCACACCATTCAGAATGGTTAAAATAAACAAGTCAGGAAAGGACAGATGTTGACGAGGATGTGGAGAAAAGGGATCCCTTCTACACTGTTAATAGAAATGCAAGCTGGTATTGCCACTCTGGAAAACAGCATGAAGGTTCCTCAAAAAGTTGAAAATAGAGTTACCCTACAACCCAACAATCACACCACTGGGTATTTACCCTAAAGATACAACTGTAGTGATCCGAAGGGGTACATGTACCCAAATGTTTATAGCAGCAATGTCCACAATAGCCAAACTATGGAAAGAACCTAGGTGTCCACCAACAGATGAATGGATAAAGAAGATATAGTATATATATATATATATATATACAATGGAATACTATGCAGTCATCAAAAGAAATAAAATCTTGCCATTTGCAACAACATGGATGGAATTAGAGGGTGTTATGCTGAGCAAAATAAGTCAATCAGAGAAAGACAATTATCATATCATCTCCCTGATATGAGGAATTTGAAAGGCAAGGTGGAGGTGTTGGGAGGTAGGGGAAAACTAAATGAAGCAAGATGGAATCAGGAGGGAGACAAACCATAAGAGACTCTTAATCTCACAAAACAAACAGGGTTTCTGGGGGGTGGGAGGATAGGGGTTGGAGGGATAGGGAGAGGGTGGTTGGGTTATGGACATTGGGAAGGTTATGTGCTATGGTGAGTGCTGTGAAGTATGTAAACCTGACAATTCACAGACCTGTACCCCTGGGGCAAATAATACAGTATGTGTTAATAAAAATAATTTTAAAAATATTTATTCTCTTGGGCATGAATGATTGCTTTTGTATCCCAACTTTTGCATCTGTGAAACTAAGTGTCATTCTGGAAATGTTGATTATATGCATTGCTAGTCAGATGTAGTACTTGTTGCTAAAGCCTAAGAGTTCATTAGCAGGTGGACAACTTCAATATATAGTATTTTGAGAAAGATGGAGAAAACAAATTTGATGAGGAGCTGTTTTGGGATCCAATTTTTGATGGCTTATTGATCTTATTTGTGGTTTATTAAAAGTCACTTTTCTTTCAGTCCATTAGATGATGTAATTAAAGGCAGGATTTTGGAGTTCACAGTACTATCCTGACATAGCTTTTTGGGCAGCAGGAACAAAGTGTTCTACTAATATGAGGTATGAAATATAGAATCTGAAACTTGTGACAGAGGGTTAGGTTTGAACAACCAGAATCATTTAATTTTGGAAAGAGTTTTGGTACGACTAGAAATTTTAGTCTGTGCATTCTCCTGAGTATACCAATCTAAAATAAATTTGATTATTAAAATTAACTTTTTATTTTTTTGAAGACTTTATTTATTTATTTATTTGACAGACAGAGATCACAAGTAGGCAGAGAGGCAGGCAGAGAGAGGGGGAAGCAGACTCCTTGCTGAGCAGAGAGCCCAATTCAGGTCTCTATCCCAGGACCCTGGGATCACAACCTGAGCCAAAGGCAGAGGCTTTAACCCACTGAGCCACCCAGGTGCACCTAAAATTAACTTTTTCATTTCTGCCTATGAAAAAGAAAACACTAACTTTCTCTCACATATATGTTTCCCAAACACATAAGTATGTATAAAAATAGTGCCAAATTGAAGTATTAAAACAAGAGTTCTCCTACGAAATGAGAATATCAGAAAAGACATCTTTCTCAAGAGAGAAGCTTCAGGATGAGAGATACTGAATAAAGATGGAAGAGTTTCATAATGAAAATGTACCAAGCAAAGTACACCAAAAGAGAACAGGCCTATATCTACCAAACGGAAAACATCTGGATTAATTTTCTTTTCTTTGAAAGCATAAAATCCTGTTATATCTGTGAATATAAATGTTGGTTAAACCTGAAAAACTGGTTTAGGTCACACACTAAACTCAGATGAAATAATTTGTTTTCCCTTTTTCATTGATTGCAGCTTGTGGATCAGGCCTGCTTTAATTGTTGGGATAGGGAAAGGGTGGGTGCTGGAATTAGAAATGTTGGTAACAGGATTGATGTATTACTTAGTTGTTTGCTGAGAACAGACTCAGTGCCTGAGGGAGAAGTCACCTGGAGAAAACGATGGGCTTTGTCTGCTGGTACTGACAGAACCGAAACCCCCAAGCACACCATCTAAACCCTGATGAGCACAAGCACTAAAAGAAAGAAGCGGGCTGGGTCAGCTCCTTCTTCCATGCTTGTGCTTATAGAAGCTGAATTTCAGTAGGCTGACCATTCTTGTTACTTGTCCCTAACAGTTCCATTTTATGCTTGTCATTATGGCATAATTTTTTAAAGTTCTTTCTTCCTTAAGCTCAAAAGTATCCATTGTAAAAACAATTGTACCATCATTCTAATTTTCTGGGGCCTTCTTTTCTCCTTTATGAGTATGTTTGATATTCATTAGAAATTTTTAATAAACAGTTGGAGTGGCACTCAAGTTAACAGTGAGAATTTTTGCAACAAAAATCTTTTTAGATAAATAGGTTTTACTAATGTCACTCACAAAATTGTATATGGCTGAACATAAAATATTTGTTTAACTGTGTGTGTGTAAACAAGATATGTGTATAAAATGCATATACTTAAATTTGATGTATATACTTACATATATTACATACTGTATAACATATAATGTAATATTGTTACATATATTTTGTATTCCATATCTATATATAAACATATGTTCAAACACATATACACATACCCATATGAACACATATACCTAAAATAATAACTGGTTTGTTGTAACAAAACTGCTATACATGTAATTATTCAATTAAAAAAGTAAGAGTTAAAAGAGTAAAGGTTAATAAGATATGAGGGAATAAACCTAACCAAAGAGGTAAAGAATCTGCACTTGAGAAACTACAGAGCACTCATTAAAGAAATTGAAGAAGACACAAAAAGATGGAGGACCATTCCATGCTCCTGGATCAGAAGAATAAACATTGTAAAATGTCTATACTGCCTAGAGCAATCTATACTTTCAATGCCATCCCGATAAAATTCCACTGGCATTTTTCAAAGAGCTGGAATGAACAATCCTAAAATTTGTATAGAACCAGAAGAGACCCTAAATTGCTAAAGAAATGTCAAAAAAGAAAAACAAAACTGGGTGCATTACGTTGCCTGATTTCAAGCTTTACTACAAAGCAGTGATCACCAAGACAGCATGGTACTGCACAAAAAATAGACACAGAGACCAGTGGAACAGAATAGAAAGCCCAAATATGGACCTTCAACTCTATGGTCAAATAATCTTCAACAAAGCAGGAAAAAAATCCAGTGGAAAAAAGACAATCTCTTCAACAAATGGTACTGGGAAAATTAGACAGCTATGTACAGAAGAATGGAACTCAATGATTCTCTTACACCATACACACAGATAAACTTGAAATAGAAAAAAGACCTCAACATGAGGCAGAAATCTATCAAAATTCTAGAGGAGAACATAGGCAGTAACCTCAGGAACTTCTTTCAAGACATGTCTCCAAAGGCAAAGGAAACAAAAGTGAAAATGAACTTTTGGGACTTCATCAAGATCAAAGGCTTTTGCTCGACAAAGGAAATAGTCAACAAAACAAAGAGGCAACCCACAGAATGGGAGAAGATATTTGCAAATGACACTACAGACAAAGGGCTGATATCCAAGATCCATAAAGAACTCCTCAAACTCAACACACACAAAACAGATAATCACATCAAAAAATGGGCAGGAGACATGAACAGACACTTCTCCAAAGAAGAAATACAAATGTCTAACAGACACATGAAAAAGGATGTCCGTCATCTCTATCAGGGAGATTTAAATCAAAACCACATTGAGATACCACCTTACACCAGTTAGAATGGCCAAAATTAACAATACAGTAAACAGCATGTGTTGGAGAGGATGTGGAGAAAGGGGAAACCTCTTACACTGTTGGTGGGAATGCAAGTTGGTGCAGCCACTTTGGAAAACGGTGTGGATTCCTTAAGAAATTAAAAATAGAGGGGTGCCTGGGTGGCTCAGTGGGTTAAAGCCCCTGCCTTCAGCTCGGGTCATGATCTCAGGGTCCTAGGATTGAGCCCCACGTCAGGCTCTCTGCTCAGCAGGGAGCCTGCTTGCCCTCCCCCCCACCTCTCGCTGCCTGCCTCTCTGCCTACTTGTGATCTCTCTCCCTCTGTCAGATAAATAAATAAAATCTTTAAAAAAAAGAAATTAAAAATAGAGCTTCCCTATGACCCTGCAATTGCACTATTGGGTATTTACCCAAAGACATACATGTAGTGAAAAGAAGGGCTACCTGTATCCCAATGTTCATAGCAGCAATGGCCACAGTTGACAAATTGTGGAATGAACCAAGATGTCCTTTAACAGACAAATGGATAAAGAAGTTATGGTCCATATATATAATGGAGTACTATGCCTCCATCAGAAAGGATGAATACCCAACTTTTGTATCAACATGGATGGGACTGGAAGAGATTATGCTGAGTGAAGTAAGTCAAGCAGGGAAAGTAGTTATCATAGGGTTTTGCTTATTTGTGGAGCATAAGGAATAACATGGAGGACATGGAGAGATGGAGAGGAGAAGTGAGTTGGGGGAAATTGGAGGGGGAGATGAACCATGAGAGACTGTGGACTCTGAGAAACAATCTAAGGATTTTAGGGGGGAGGGGGGTGGGAGGTTGGGTGAGCCTGGTGGTGGGTATTATGGATGGCACGTATTGCATGGAGCACTGGGTGTGGTGCATAAACAATGAATTCTGGAATACTGAAAATAAATTAAAATAAATAAATAAAAATTTTAAGAAAAGAGTAAGGGCTATAGGCTTTTGAATAATAGTGGATACATTTCAGTTAATAGACTATCAAAGACTTCTTTTCTTCAGACAGTCATAGAAAACATTTTCTATCAACACAATTATAATTATAAAACAGTTACAAAGTCAGTCTTTTCTTAGTTCTGCCCAGTTGAGAAAAACAAATGAGAAAAAGGATGGTTAATACAATAGCAAAAATGTTAACAAAAATCTGGGTAAAGATTAAAATTGGGACACCTGTGAAAAAATTGAGACTATGATGGAATTCATATTTAATTAGTATTGAAATGAGCAGCTCAATGTAAATTGTGGGTGATATGAAACAACAAAATCCATTTGTATTGTAGATCTAAGTATTGATCAATAGATTCTTGATCAAATAATCTGGCTTATAGTTGGAGAAAACCACTAGAGTGATAGCTGTTCTGTCAATAAGACACATGAATATGTGTATGCACACATCTACATATGAATATAAATGCACACACACACACACACACACACACAAGTATTGTATATGAGGGGATTCGTTTGTATAAATACAGATGGCAATTTAACTGCACTGCCACTCAATGCACAAAATGCATTTTGCCTAGAACTAATGGAGTGTTTCTTCATGATCCTCTATCTGATTGACACAAAGAAACATTTATTTAGTCTAATCTGATTTAGGAAAGGTCTTTTTGTAGATACTTGCTCAGTTTCATGGATTCTGCCACTTCTTCCCTGTTTGCACTCATTGTGGCGTCTGACCACTTGGAGGAAGGAGGGTTTCTGTAGTCCCATGGTATACAGAGTAAACAGAGACCTGGAATTTTTTCTGCATGTTTTGAGGTCCTTACTAGTCCTGGGCTCATCTGACCTTCTCCACTCCCTTCCCCTTCCCTGCCCAGGTTTATTGAGGAAACCATGAATATACATCACTGGTATAAGCTTCAGGGATACAGCATGATAGTTTGGTTTACTTATACTATGAAATGATTATCACAATTTGTTCAACTAACATCCATCATATCATACAGATACACTAAAAGAAAAGAAAAGGGGGAAAAAAAAACTTGTGATAAGAACTCTACGATTTACTCTCATAACAAATTCCCTATACACCATAGAGCAGTGATAGCCTCATTCATCAAGTTGTACATTACATTCCCAGTACTTATTTATCTTATGAGTGGAAATTTGTAGCTTTGACCACCTTCCTCCAATTTCCCCTCTTCCCACCCTCTGCTTCTTTTAACCCCAAGTCTGATGTCTTTCCCCATGGGCTTGTTTGTTCATTTGGATTCCTCAGATAAGTGAGATGAGACAGTATTTGTCTTTCTCTATCTTATTTATTTCACTGATCATATTGCTTCAAGGGCCATCCGTGTTGTGCCAAACAGTAGGGTTTCTTACATTACTTCTTTATCCATTCATCCTGATAGACAAAGGTTGTTTCCATGTCTTGGCTACTGTAAATAATGCTGTTATGGAAAAATGGGGATTCAGATTTACATTTGGATATATTCCCAGAAGTAAATTTCTGGAGCATATGGTAATCCTATTTTTAACTCCTTGAGGATCCTCTC